>JAVIAB010000091.1:7078112-7183112 GCA_032433765.1 Megaustenia siamemsis | reverse complement strand
TTCATTTTTAGTTTTTTTAAGACTTCATCGTTTGTTTTCTTTTCCCTCCATCCAATTCTACCTATTCTTCTATATATCCACATTTCAAAGGCTTCAATTCTCTGTTCTGTTTTCTTGTTTTCTGCACCATATAGAAATGTTGAGAAGACATAACATTTATATATTTATATACAATATGTATATCCCACTGTTGAAGAATGTTGAGAATACCATGGACAGCTAAGAAGAGTAATGAAGAGGTTCTGAGAAAGGTCAAAGCAAAAAGAGAGCTAATTTCCAATATTAGGAAGAGACAATCATCATTTTTTGGTCATGTAATGAGAAGAGAACAACTGGAATATATTGTAACAACTGGAAAAATAGAGGGACGAAGATATAGGGGGAGCAAAGAGAAAAAATAACAAACAGCTTAAGAGAATGGCTCGGCAGAAGGTCAACAACAGGGTTTTCCATCCTTTTTCGTGAGCCTTTACTCTTCTAAGTGTTGCCTTTGCACAGTATCAAAAGGTGTTATACCATTTTTTATACATGCTCTCGAGATAGCTCAGTGGTTAGTGAACTGGACTACAAAGGACAAGGGGTAGGGTTCGATTCTAAACGACGGCTTCCGGTTTCACCTAGCCATAAATGGGTACCGGATTTTTTTCTGGGAAAGTAAAGCAGCACGGGCGTAATACCGACCACATTACCCAAAAAATCATGTGCTGAAGGTCTGTAAAATATAGGGTCACTAACACCATATTCCCCTATACGCCACTTGGCTTGACGGGGGTATTTTACTTTTTTTTTCATACATGATCTCCATGATGTGCGATCACGTGCCAGATGTTCCCAGTCATTTTCACAGATGGAGAAGTCATTCAGAGATGATTTACAAATATCTCTATATCGTAGTTTAGGTCTGCCAATTTGTATTAGTTTACCATATAGTATTTGGTTGGGGATGCGTTTTTTCTTCCATTCACTGGACGTGCCCCAGCCATCTTAGTCTTCGACATATGAACATCGACATGATTGTTGGGGTTTTAGCACATTTCATGACAGTTAAGCTGGTTATTTTGTCCTGCCATTTTATGTGAATTATTCATGAAGGAAAAAAAAAGGCATTAACTTCTTGTCCATGTAGCCACAGTGGAAGAGTTGTTAGTGCGCTCGCTCATGTTCTGTGAGTTTCAGGTTAATTTCTCAGATTTAGATAACTTTCTTTGAGATTTTTCTTACTTTCTTATGTGTTTTTAATTTTTATTTTTCTGGAAAGACAAAAACCAGCATATCAACTAAAGTATAATTGATAAACAACTGTAGTAGGTTAACCCTTTCAACTTTGACCTTTGTGTTGTGATTTTAAAAATAATTTCTAGGGACAGGTTGGTCTCGAGGCAAGACGCCGACCTGGAGACAGAGAGGTTATGGGCTCAAATCCCAGCTGCACTAGTTGGGATTTTAATTTATGATTTCTCTCTGCGGCAACCACCCCTGGTCTCAGCAGCGAGACCCGGCTTGAAACGCCAATTACTCATCGACGGAAAAAATGTGAGTACTTCCGAAGTCGGAGTTATCTGCTTGTGCGGCGAGGTCCTCTGTGCACACTGCTGCCCGGAAAAAAAACTACGGATTAACACGATAAATTCAGATCCCAGTCTCTAGGACTTCGTCAGAGTTTTATCTCTCAGTGGCTGGCGAACGCAAAAAAAAAAAAAGGGGAAAAAAATTCCATCAAACTTGTGAACCCTAACAATAATACAACATGACTCATCTGGTAGATATTGTGAACATATTTTTCTAAACATGAGGTGGGATTCAGAAGTCCAGACATGCCTTTCATTATCTTATATAAATGTATAATTTGGGGAAAAGGGAGCGGGAGACAGGACGTGCCAGCTCGACAATTTTAAATCGAAAGTAAAATATCCCATTCCGGGAGGCCACGATGTCAGTCAGCGCCACCTGTTGGCGATTCCCAGTGATACAGTCTGCTGGACCTACAAGTCCCACCAGAAAACAGTGCTTATTAACTAAGACATTGTAGATCGCCAGCATGTGTGTACTAACCGCTTCACGTGGCCCTTTTGAGTTATATGAGCACTTGCCTTTTTGTATTGTGTTTTTTGCATTTATATTTGTTATTTTCAGGTAAATGAACTTAAATATTTGGGAACTTTGTTAACCTCAGACGGAAGATGTACAGCAGAGGTGAGATGAAGAATGGCTCAGACAAAAACAGCTTTCCAAAAAATGAGGAAGATACTATGCAATCCATTTTTGACAATAGAAACAAGAAAAAGAGTTATTAAATGTTATGTAGAGCCAGTCTTACCATATGGATGTGAATCATGGACAATAGGACAACAGAGAAGACAATAAATGGAGTCTGTAGAAATGTGGTTTGACAGAAGAATGTTGAGAATACCATGGACAGCTAAGAAGAGTAATGAAAACGTTCTGAAAGAGGCCAAAGCAAAAAGAGAGCTAATTTCCTATATTAGGAAGAAACGATCATCATTTTTTGGCCATGTAATGAGAAGAGAACAGCTGAAATATATTGTAACACCTGGGAAAATTGAGGGACGAAGAGAAAGAGAGAAAATAGCAGACAGCTTAAGAGAATGGCTTGGCAGAAGGTCAACAACAGAAATGATAAATAACTGTCGGGATCGAAAGTTATGGAGAGACATGATCACCTACGCCAGCAGGCTTGGTACTTGATGTTGATTTGTAATTTTGTACCCGATGAAGGCTTACGCCGAAACGTCGTAGTTTATATCGTCTCTTCTTAGGTTCAGCTACTTAAAATCATTTCATATTTACATTATATGAGATAATGTAGAAAATACGAAGCGGAGCATTTAGGTCCAGTCAGGACTGACAAGTGACAGGGCAGTAACAGGGTACATGAATATGATTTCCAGAAAGCGTTGAGCACAGAGGAAATGAACCTAGTTCTGAAGTTGATGATCTTTCTGGCCTCATGCAGGATCGTACAGAGCGAGTGCAAAAGCCTGACTATCTACGATGAAAAAGAGAAAGTAAGTAAATAAGAAACTTTGTTTAGTGAACATGAGAAAAAAAGTAAATAAGAAATTTGTTTAGTGAACATGAGAAAAAAGTAAATAAGAAATTTGTTTAGTGAACATGAGAAAAAAAGTAAATAAGAAACTTTGTTTAGTGAACATGAGAAAAAAAGTAAATAAGAAACTTTGTTTAGTGAACATGAGAAAAAAAGTAAATAAGAAATTTGTTTAGTGAACATGAGAAAGTAAGTAAATAAGAAACTTTGTTTAGTGAACATGAGAAAGTAAGTAAATAAGAACGTTGTTTAGTGAACATGAGAAAGTAAGTAAATAAGAAATTTGTTTAGTGAACATGAGAAAGTAAGTAAATAAGAAACTTTGTTTAGTGAACATGAGAAAGTAAGTAAATAAGAACGTTGTTTAGTGAACATGAGAAAGTAAGTAAATAAGAACTTTGTTTAGTGAACATGAGAAAGTAAGTAAATAAGAACTTTGTTTAGTGAACATGAGAAAGTAAGTAAATAAGAACGTTGTTTAGTGAACAGTGAAATGAATTAAATAAGAATGTCGTTGAACATGATGTTATAGAGCTGCAATGTTATTTATTCTTTATATTATCTTGTTATCTTTGTACTCTCTTGACAGGACATCACATCACATTTATTTTAGTTGATCACAACATGTAAATCATGACAGACTGGATACATAATGACAATCAAGTTTATTGATCTCTAAGCACAATAAACGACTAGTGGTTGATGCACTTATCTTAAATTAATGTTAATTAATTGGGGACTTCTCTGAGGCTACCGCCGATGACTATGATCCGTCCCAAGTGCATAACTTGCATGCAACATTATTCAACTTACGTTCATGATGAGGAATGTGAACAACTTGAATTACTCTTAAAAAACTTCACGACACCAATGTTCATATTCTCATTGCTATACTCCTACTCTCTATCAACATCTACTAATAACTTCTCAAATGTCTTAAAACTACACTTGAAGATTCTAAATGACTTTGCTACATCAAGAAAACTTAATAAAACTAAACTTGTAATCTAACTGGCTTAGCTTCTTATTCTAACACTTCTAGTTCTACTTAACTTCTAACTAACTGCCTTTGGCAGTTTGGCCGAAGCCGGACTAAGCTTACTTAGTCTACATTCTGACTTCTCTCTCTCTCTCTTTGTCTCTCTGACTAACTTGTTCATTCCTGTTGTGTTGAAGTTTAAATACTCAACCACAACTCTTCACCTGAAAATCAGAAGCCAATCAAATATGCACAATTTTTGTGGCAAAGTGACAAATTGCAACTTGGTCAGCCCTCCTCACTCTGTGTCCGAGACTTGAACTTTAAAATCTGACCTGTGTCTCAACTGTCCCCTTATTTTACAATAACAGATTATTTTCGTGACTTCTATAACCTATTTAAATAATTATTACTTAATGATTCTGACATTTCCTGGTAGCTGTTTACCGGACAGTAAAGTCATGAGGTCAATGCATGCTATAGTCACTTCCACAACTTGGTTGAAGTGGGTGGAAATTTCCTTGGACCTAAACTCATCATCGTGTCGTCCAGTAAATCTGGACATTACCTCCTTCCCACTTTCTGTGTATACACTACCCCCATTATGTGAACTTTTACCCCCTTAACTTTGTTTCTACGACGTGTTATCTGGCTGGAAATTTCCATTCTTTAACTTTAAAATAATACTTCTGGTCGCCACTATTTGTTACTCCTATTATCTATTGAGAAGCGGGTAACAACTAAGTTACCTGCCCCCATGCTAACTCTATTACACAGAGAAAGTAAATAAATAAGAACATCGTTAGGTGAACATGAGAAAGTAAGTAAATGAAAACGTTGTTTGGTGAATTATTTTTTAGTAGTAGCAAAGAAAGTAGTACAATCTTCATCGCAAAGTTGTGCTACCAATGCCAGACCTGGACACTAGATGCAAGAACAATAAGAAAAATAACCTCTACAGAGATGAAATGTGTTAGACGAATGACAGGAAACAGTGTGAGAGATACAATTAGAAATGAAGAACTGATGAAAAAGCTAGGAATAGCCTCCGCCATAGAATATATAAGGAAATAACAGATACAATTGTTTGGCCGCGTGACAAGGCAGAAAGATCAAAACACAACACAACGAGCCTTCACCAAACGTTGTGAGAACACCAGACCCAAGGGTCGACCACGAAAAAAATGGGTCGATGGAATATTAGAAGCACTAGGAAGTATAGCAGCAGGGGCGAACAGAAGAGAAAAAGACCGCAAATTATATTTCCCATCGACGCTGAAAGTCAAACGAGGAAGGAAAGAAGAAGAAAGAAGAAGTAGCAAAGAAGGAAAATCCTCGACACACCTCGAGCGTGATGATGATCGTGGCAATATTTGTCTAATTTTTGGGCTGGAGATGGGAAGAGGAAGGCGAGTGGTTATGATGTGTACAACACTATATAGCTCTGGCAGTCATGGCTAGGTGAACCAGAAGTTTTTTATTTTCCCCCCTTTCTGGCGTTCACCAGATGGCCACTCCCCGTCGTCGTCCGCCCTTTAAAGGGCGTTAAATTGGCGTAGATGAGTTGTGTTGTAGTTACAGCAAATCTGTGATATCTGTGCCTCCTGGCCAGGTCAATCCGACTTCAACTAAGAACATTTTTTAAATTTTGTATTGCCATCCTTTCAGTTTGTTTTGTTATGCGTTCACCATCATTATATCGATAGCTAAGTACCGTTGGACTGAATTTGACGTAAATATAACGTTTTCCTAATTTTTCTTCCCACACGGGCAGCGTTGTTCTCATGTGTTCCTCGCCATACCAGGCAGACAATCTCCGACTTCATAAGTACTCTCATTTTTATCATCGAGAGTTATAACGTTTTGGGTAGACTTTTTTCCTATTAATTTGCCCAGACAGCGGACATTTTTGGCCTGCTCTTTTCGAGTTCTTTAACGTGCCCAGAGTGCACACGAGACACACAGTCTTTCGCTGTTATCTGAGAGGGGGATAGACATCGGATCTTACAACCTTGAGACTCGTGGTGAGAATCAAACTAGAGGCCTTCCTTTTCAGAGGCCGACGTCTTACCCCTACACCACCCATCTCCCCCACCCTTTTCTTTTTTGTAAAGTTGATATATAATTATTTAGTTGAATTCCTAGTTTAGGCATACAAATTAAAGTTTGGAAGAGTAACGTCTCCTTGAGTAACATTGCACTTTCATTCGGGCCCATATTTGTAGAAAAACGAGACAGCGCCTCGCGGTGAGGGCAAAGCCATAACCCTAACTCTCCCCCCTCCTCCCAATTTGTTGTAATTGAGAACTGGAGCCTTGGTGGCTCAGTGGTTAGTGTCCTCGCTACCTGACCAAAAGGGTCCGGGTTCAATCCCCATCAGTGGCGGGTTTTTTCGGACTGACAAAGGTCCCGGGTTCACCCAGCCTCTAAAAATGGGTACCATAGATTTTTCTGGGAAGTAAAGGCGGCCTGGCGTGATACCGACCACATCACCCAAAAATGTGCTGCGATATAGAAAAATATGGCCACTAGCACTATAGTCCCCACGCGCCGAGCAAGGCAAGGGAGGGAATCTTCTCTAATTGAGAACTGTTCGGTTTTATTGCGGTGAAATATAAAGGGAGATCACTTGTTTCGCTCAAAATAATTCATATAACTAAACTAGGGGAAGGGTTGGTCTCGAGGCAAGACACCGGTTCTCCAGACAGAGAGGTTGTGGGTTCAAATCCCGGCTACACAGGTTGGGATTTTTATTTATGACTTTTCTCTGCGGCAACCACCCCTGGTCTCAGCAGCCAGGTCCGGCTTCAAACGTCAATTACTCATCAGTGGAAAAATATGAGTACTTCCGAAGTCGGAGTTATCTGCTTGAGCGGCGAGGGACCTCTGTGCACACGTCTGCCCGGAAAAAAAACGGATTAACACTCTAAATTCATTTCCTAGTCTCTAGGGACTTCGTCAGAGGTAAAAGATGACGAACGCCCAAAAAAAAAAAAAGAAAAAAAAATGACTGAACTAGGACCTTACTATTTAATATTTATTTTTATTTTTACACAAAGGAGCGCTGAGGAAATATCTAAATAAATTCCTAAATTCCTAGTTTAGCGACGTCAATTGTTTCTGTTGGGAGTAACTTCCTCTTGTACTTTATTTGGTTGTTCTTAAATCTGTCTTTAGAAGACGCATATGACAAGGTTAAATACCATAAACCGGGTTGAAAAAGATAACATTAAATGCACAAATAAAAGAGTTTATTTCCGAGCTGTGATCGTAACCCTATGCTTTAGTCATGAGCACACATGTGTGAAAGACATCGCCAATAATAGCTTTCTGTTAAGGTAGTTGAGTTGGCTGTGTACTCTAGCATTTGGTTTCTTGTGGCAAGGCGCTGTGCCATGGAGTACGGGTTCGATCCTGCTTCGAATCATCTATTGTTCTCTTTTTTTTCCGTTGTTGATTGTTTGTGAAAGATCAATACATGTGAGATGCGATGCTTGAGAAAAGTAACAAATAACACAAGAAGAGATAGAATACCAAATGAAACCATATGAAAAATGGTAGGAACTAAACCCTGCCAAGAATATATAGAACAACAACTTAAATGGTTTGGCCACCTGGTCAGAATGAATCCTTATCAATCACCATGAAAGGCGTTCTTCTCGAGAAAGCATGGAAAAATACCAAGAGGGGGGCCCAGAAGAAGATGGATAGATGCAGTGACAGAGATATGTAACAACAAAGGAAAATCACTAATTCAGACAGTTCCAGCAGCTCAAGAACGACAAATGATATAAACCACGACACCTTTTAGGTATCAGTGAAAAGAGAAAAGAAGAAGATGGATAGATGCAGTGACAGAGATATGTAACAACAAAGGAAAATCACTAATTCAGACAGTTCCAGCAGCTCAAGAACGACAAATGATATAAACCACGACACCTTTTAGGTATCAGTGAAAAGAGAAAAGAAGAAGATGGATAGATGCAGTGACAGAGATATGTAACAACAAAGGAAAATCACTAATTCAGACAGTTCGAGCAGCTCAAGAACGACAAATGATGTAACCACGACACCTTTTAGGTATCAGTGAAAAGAGAAAAGAAGTTGATTATTTGTTATTTTTTTCCGAGTGCTGTAAACATCCCTCTTCCCCTGAAATAATTCGCTGATCTATCGCCTCGGAAGCTTCCTCTAGAATAATATTCATTTATTATTATTTGTCACCAGTCTACTATTTGTGCTGTTTCGTCCTTCAACTATTTGTCTGTAAAGCAAGTATTCAGCCGTACCCTATCGGGGAGAGGGAAGCCGCGATATCTCAGTGGTTAGTGAAATGGACTACAAAGGACAAGAGGTAGGGTTTGATTTTAACCGACGGCTTCCGGGTTCACCCAGCCTTAAATGGGTATCGGATATTTTCTGGGAAAAGTAAAGCGGCACGGACGTAATACCGACCACATTACCCGAAAAATCATGTGCTGAAGGTCTGTAAAATGTATGGTCACTATTGGTCGTTTCAAAATATTTTGAAGGTGTTTAAAATTCCATATCTCTGCAACCAATTGATTGATAATGCTGAAATTTTGCATATGGTCTTGTGATTTTTTGGTCCCAAGAAGTACATTCATTTCCTCACCAACAAACGTATAGTTTTAAATATTCTTTATTTGAAGTATACAAATTTAAGGCATTTTGGTCAAACCATATATTTGGAGGAATTACCGCTTCATATGAGTGAGCACCCACGGACTTGTCATCTTGAACGTAATGCGCGCCAATTTCCCTGTTTTAAGCACTAAAAAACACATAAAACGCGTCATAGTTATAATTTTATATCCGGTGCATCCCATTTCCTGTCGTTTTGTTGTGATTTATGTGCAACGGCGTATCCTAATTATTGGGTAATTTCGTTAAATTTGTGATCTGTTAGTCAATGGGTATAAAAGTAAAGTTCCTTACATTGCAATCAGTGGCAATAAAGGTGTATAAATATTTTTGCATAGAAGCTAAGCGTGGAAAACTGTATCGAAGCATCTCAAAGCCAGAAAAGAGAACTATTCACGCATTGGGTATAAGCAAACGCTTTTTCAAACAAGTGCTTAAAGCTAACGGAGTGTCCAGTTCAATCAAGACTAGGACGCTAGGAAGAAAGAAAGTAGTAGATAGTTTTGACAAGGAAGTGATTAGAAGAGCAATTTGTAAAATGTTCGATTCCAAAGAAACTGTGACTTTAAGAAAACTAAAAATTCGACTGAGAGCAGAAAATGACATTGTTGTGTCGAAAACAACATTATGGAGAACTGTTAGAAGCATCGGTTTTACGTTTAGAAAGTACGATAGTGGTAGAAATGTCATCTGCGAGAAGCCGCACTTAGTTTCTATGAGGAGTAAATATTTACGTGAAGTACGGGAAATGCGTAACCAAGGTTATGATATTGTATTTCTAGATGAATCTTGGATAAATTCTCACCACACAAGTGCAAAGGAATGGCAGTTATCAGATGGAAGTATTAAAAGATGTGTACCCACTGGAAAAGGACAGCGTATTATAATGGCACATGCAGGCAGCCGAAAAGAAGGGTTGGTGAAAAATGCAGAACTTATATTCACCTCTAATTATACTGACAACAGGGACTATCACACCGAGATGAATGGCCATATATTTAGAGAGTGGATTGAAAATACTCTTCTTCCAATTCTAGACAGACCATCCTGTCTGGTAATGGACAACGCGTCGTACCACAACGCTGTGGCAGAAGAAGACAAAATTCCTACATCTACCAGTACAAAAGATGTTATAAAGATTTGGCTAAGGAAAGGAAGGAATTCCATTTAACGAGGGATTTTTGAAACCTGAATTACTGTCACTTGTTAAGAAATCGCAAAAGACCAAAGTATTCCAAATAGACAAAATCATTCAACAGCATGGTCATACGTGCTTGAGACTGCCCCCTTATCATCCACAATTAAACCCCATTGAACTCGTTTGGGCAAAAATTAAAGGGCAGGTGGCAGCTGAGAATACAAGTTTTAAACTATGCGATATAAAAGGACTGACATATGCTGCTCTATCACAGATTGACAAAGATTTTTGGTGCAAATGTGAAGATCATGTCTTAAAAGAAGAAAATGACTATTGGAAAAAAGATGGACTATCGTTCGTTCAGCCCAGATTAGTAATCAATATGTTAGACTCCTCTGATTCAGAATAAATGAAATAATAATGGACGTTTTTATATGTCCGCATGATCAATCTTTAGCTAAAGTTGATAACGTTTTGAAAATGTAAAGATTCTTGATATGTATACTGCAGGCATGCAAAGAAACTAAATCACTTTCATATGTCTTGTTTACGTAAAATAATGAAAGTCACATGGAAAGACATAAGACGAACAATGTAGCTCTTTACAGTGAAGAGGATCCCGTGCTTACATCGGACTCTTTAGTCACATGCGTACCCATAAACAATAACTTTGCTTGATATGTCATGCTCGTTATCGCTCGCAACGGATAATTAATTTTTTTAAATGTATTCTTTGTTGTATATTGTTTAAATAGTTTTCATTAATGGAACTGTTTATACGCTGATTTGTTTTAGACCGTCTGTAAAGGCTATAACATTGACATTCTCATAGTATTTTAAAGAAAGTAAACAATAGAAAGTAAACAGTTGATAAACGCCTCCAACTTTCAAGTTGTGTAGAGACGCCTATGTCGAGAAGCTGATTTCCATTAATGTACGGTAAATTATTTTCTCCAGGAGCAAAAAGATCCGTAAATTCACTGAGATCAAAGGAAAGTGCTGCTTCATGATGAAGCATACTTCCTACATCATTAAATTTTGTGAAATCGGTGGGACCTTGGAAAAACAAGACCAGATGCAAAAAATCAAGTTTGTAAGTGCAGGGAAAGAGGAGATATTTCATGTTAATCGTGAACATTTAGATTTGAAACGACCAATAACACCATATTCCCTATACGCCGCCACTTGGCGTGACGTCACTTGGCGTGACTGGGGTTCTTTACTTTTTATTTTACTATCCGGGAGATCATCATCATGTACCGGGCCTGCTGGCGTAGGTGATCATGTCTCTCCAAAACTTTCGATCTGGACAGTTATTTATCATTTCTGTGCTGACCTTCTGCCAAGCCATTCTCTTAAGCTGTCTGGTATTTATTCTCTTTGCTTCCCTCTATCTCTTCGTCCCTCAATTTTCCCAGTTGTTACAATATATTCCAGCTGTTCCCTTCTCATTACATGGCCAAAAAATGATGATTGTTTCTTCCTAATATTGGAAATTAGCTCTTTTTTTGCTTTGACTTCTTTCAAAACATTTTCATTACTTTACTTAGCTCTCCATGGTATTCTCAACATTCTTCTGTATCCGGGAGATACTTGTCTTAATAGGAAAATACACATATACAATTTGAGTTGTGATCGTAACCCTATTCTATAGACATGAGTACACACGCGTGAAAGGCATCGCCAATGATAGCTATATTTTTGTAGGTAGCTTCGTTGACGTTTGGTTGTCGTGGCAAGGCGCTGTGCCGAGGAGTACGGGTTCGATCCTGCATCGGATCATCTATTGTTCTTTGTTTTGTTGTTGATTATTTGTGATTTTTTTCCAGAGTGTTGGAAACATACCTCTTCCTCTGAAATAATTCGATGATGCAGTTAAATATGTTAAGTGTTACTGAGTTATTGAGTTATTTGCGGGTCATCATCATTGCACTCCGAACATGTCCATAGGTGCTCAGATCCCCTTCTCAGCAATTCCCGCAGTGTCCACCAACTGACGACTCCAGTTCTATGTTGGTTGATAAGTCTTCTTACACGCCCACTAAGTTTCTCATTTCTGGCTGTGCCCACCTTAACTCCCATTTCCATCATCCAAAGAAGTGACGTGGATCTGTGTTTGTCGAAGTCCTGTGCTCTTCCCACATCTCGGAGGGTATTGATGATGTCCGCCCGATCCATTGGTTGCCCGTTCCCAACGACAGCGCAGCTAGCCAATATGTCCGCTCTTTCATTTCCCCGTACTGCCGAATGTCCAGGGACATAGACAAAGGTGACCTTACGTATTTTGGATTTCTGCAACGACTCTACCCATTGCATGCGTACAGAGCCCGCCTCCACTTTTTTAATCATGCTCATCGAATCACTCAGTATTCAGGCGTGGGTGTAGTCTTGTGACTCTAACCATTTGAATGCCTTGGTCACTGCCATCGCCTCCATTTTCATGCTACACGTGGTTATGGCGTATGCACCACTGTCTTACTTGACTATTCTGCCTGCCGAGCGTGCTGTAAATGCCCATGCACTTCTTTGGTGTCGTTTTACAGATCCGTCTGTATAGATGACTGCATCTTTCTCATCGGTGTTATCGCAGATGAGACCGTTGACCTCAGCATTAACCACGACCGGGTTCTGTTCTCTACTTTTCCTGTCGAGTGTGACAATACACGAGAAAGTACCCTTGAATGACGTAGACACCGGTATCCACTCCTCACCAACGCTGATATTGGTAAGCCCACAGACCTGTTTGATGACATCTTCTGCTCGGCCCACCCATGATTTGCCTCTTTTAAGCCTGGCACCTTTCACTGTGTTGAGCACGTGGTGCAATGGATGCTCTGTATCTGTACTAATCTTCAGGTATGCTCGTGCTCTCCAGATCTTGATCCTGTCATCCATTGTTGGAAAGTCAAGAAGATACCTTATTGCTACACAGGGAGTGTCCCTTGTACATCCCAGGATAATGCGCATGGCTTCATTGTATTTTCTCCAGCCTATCAATTTGAGTCGTACTGACAGTAAGAATTGCCAGGGCATACTCGATTGGTGCGAGGACTAATCCCTGGAACAGAAGAGTAAGTAGCCTCTGCTCGATGTTGACAGCTGCCATGAACTTCAAGGCGGCTAATCCTTTGCGGGATTTTGTTATCCCATGGTCATCGTGGTCCCGAAAACACAGGCTGCGATCAAACTTAACTCCGAGGTATGTCATCAACTTGCCCCTGGTCACCTCATCAGCTCCCATTCGTACTACCGGTGTGGTCGTATTAACGATATGATTGTTAAGGGAGAACCATGAAACTGATGCTTTATTAGGATTAACCAAGGCACCTGAAACCCCACACCAGGAAGAAATGTGATCGAGTTCGTCTTGCATTGTGGAGGCGATTCCCCGTCTGTCTCTTCCCTGTCGATATACCAGAATATCATCAGCAAAAGTCACAGTTCTTCCCCTCCCATCCAGCTGTTGTTCCGTGATCGTTATTGTGTACACGTTAAATAGAACTGGTGACAATGGTGAGCCTTGTGGCAGCCCTGGACAAGTGGATGTTGGCTCGAAAGACCAACTTCCACATCTGGGTATCACCTTCCTCTGAAACAGTGCCGCGGCGATCCATCTAATGAGGAAGGGGTGCACCGCCAGTTTGAGGAGCATATGCATGAGATATTCAAATGGTATCCTATTGTATGCATCCTCCAGATCTATAGCAGCAGCACATGTCTCCTCTCGTCTGTGGAAGTCTTCGAAGACGTCATAGGCAAAGACTGCCGCATTAAGCCACGTCTCTTTGTTATATCTATAACCTCCGAGTGTGGGTGGGAATACGCGTTTCTGTTCAAGGTGACAGGTGAGGACACGGACAACTATTTTCTCCAGCAGTTTGCCCGCAGTGTTCTGCATTGTGATGATTCTGTAGGCACTGATCTGAGAATGGTCCTTGTTTGGCTTCGGTAGCTGTAGTAAGTAGGTGTGTAGCCACTCCTCCTTAATCAGGCCACTCCGAATACTGGCATTAAACTCATTGGCCAGTTTTGTCAAATCGTCGTCAGCTAAATCGCTTATGTCATCGTGCGGAACACCATCTGGACCAGGAGCAGTGTTGTGTAACCTTTTAAGTGTCGTTAAATATGTGCAATCGCTCAGGGGAGATCACTCGTTTAGCAGACATATTTTACCAGGCTAAACTAGGACTTTAATTCGGACTTTTAAGAAATTTGGTTAAATACAAAAATGAAAATTTTCAACTCCAATGTTAAGTCAGTCCTATTAAATGGCGGTGAAACATGGAGAACAACAAAATTGACAATCATGAAGATACAGACTTTCATTAATGGATATTTACGCAGAATAAAAGGAAAGAAATAGAAGGACGAAATCACTAACATAGAATTATGGGAATGTACCAGTCAAATACCAGTGGATAAAGAGATACAGCGAAGGCGATGGTGCTGGATAGGACATACACTGCGGAAGCCAACTGAAAGTGTTACAGGCCCTTCTTTGGAATCCCCAGGGAAAAGACAAAGAGGAAGACAAAGAAAAGCTTGGAGAAGACAGACAGAAGCAGAGATGAAGATGATGGGGAACACATGGAATGATCTTACAAGAATGGCAAGAAACAGAACGACTTGGAAAGTGTTTGTTGAAGACCTATGCTCCACTGGGAGCTGAAAGTGTTTTTTGAAGACCTATATTCCACATGGAGTTGAAAGTGTTTGTTGAAGACCTATTCTGCACTGGGAGCTGCAAGGGTTTGTTGAAGACCTATGCTCCACAGGGAGCTGAAAGTGTTTATTGAATGCCTTTGCTCCACAGGGAGCTGAAAGTGTTTGTTGAAAACCTATGCTCCACAGCGAGCTGAAAGTGTTTGTTGAAGACCTATGCTCCACAGGGAGCTGAAAGTGTTTGTTGAACAACTATGCTCCACAGGGAGCTGAAAGTGTTTGTTGAAGACCTATGCTCCACAGAGAGCTGAAAGTGTTTGTTGAAGACCTATGTTCCACTATGAGCTGAAAATGTTTGTTGAAGACCTATGCTCCACAGGTAGCTGAAAGTGTTTGTTGAAGAGTATGCTCCACAGGGAGCTGAAAGTGTTTGTTGAAGACCTATGCTCCACAGGGAGCTGAAAGTGTTTGTTGAAGACCTATGCTCCACAGGCAGCTGAAAGTGTTTGTTGAAGAGTATGCTCCACAGGGAGCTGAAAGTGTTTGTTGAAGACCTATGCTCCACAGGCAGCTGAAAGTGTTTGTTGAAGAGTATGCTCCACAGGGAGCTGAAAGTGTTTGTTGAATACCTATGCTCCACATGGAGCTGAAAGTGTTTGTTGAAGACCTATGCTCCACAGGGAGCTGAAAATGTTTGTTGAAGACCTATGCTCCACATGGAGCTGAAAGTGTTTGTTGAAGACATATGCTCCACAGAGAGCTGAAAGTGTTTGTTGAAGACCTATGGTCTCACTGGGAGCTGAAAGTGTTTGTTGAAGACCTATGCTCCACAGGGAGCTGAAAGTGTTTTTGAAGACCTATGCTCCACAGGGAGCTGAAAGTGATTGCTGAAGACCTATGCTCCACAGGGAGCTGAAAGTGTTTGCTGAAGACCTATGCTCCACAGGGAGCTGAAAGTGTTTGTTGGAGACCTATGCTCCACTGGGAGCTAAAACGGTAGAAGAAGAAGAGAGACTATAACTTTGCCCATAACCAAATAACTGTTATTATTTTATCATTCACAGGTTGTTACAGATTCGGAATGTATTGGCATATTCAATAACAACGGTAAGAATAACAGAACACCAATGTTATTTATTAAACGATAACTTCGGTAAGAATAACAGAACACCAATGTTATTTATTAAACGATAACTTCGGTAAGAATAACAGAACACCAATGTTATTCATTAAACAATAACAGCGAATTATTGTTGAGCTTTGACCACAACACAAAAGGTCGGTTCGATCCTAATCGACAGCTTCCGGGTCGTATGTGGACATAAGTGATAAGAAAAACCAAAAGATAGAACTATCAAAAGAGCTCTTAACCTCGAGACAAACCAGGTTTAAATGGCTGAGGTACTGGTTGGTCTCGAGGCAAGACGCCGGCCTCGAGAGGGAGAGGTTGCGGGTGCAAATTGCGGGTTGGGATTTTTATTTTATGATTTCTCTCTACGGTAACCACCCCTGGTCTCAGCAGCGAGGCCCGGCTTGAAACGTCAATTACTCATCGACGAAAAAACTATGAGTACCTCCGAAGACGGAGTTATCTGCCTGTGCAGCGAGGGAAAAGTGGATTAACACGCAAAATTCAGTTCCTAGTCTCTAGGGACTTCGTCAGAGGTAAAAGCTGGCGAACGAAAAAAAAAAAATGGGTATCGGATTTTTCTGGGAATGTAAAGCGGAACGAGCATAATACCGACCGCATTACACCCAAACATCATGTCCCGAAGGTATATAAAAAAATTATGGTCACTAACACCGTATTCCTTATGCGCTACTAGGCGTGACGGAGCACTTTACTTTTTTTTTTCTCTTTCCAGGACAGGATGTTGCCTGTAATGTCTTTCCCTAGTGAGAACTATGTTGCACTGTTATTTTAGACATAAAGTCCGGTGCATCCGATTTCTTTACATTTGAATCTTGCTTTGCCTGGTGCTCACACTGCGGAATGTGCGAGTTCAGTGACCTCTCCTATTATCATCATCATGTGCCATACCGGTTGGCGTAGGTGATCATGTCCCTCCACAATCTTCTATCTACAGTGCATCGTACCAGTTCTGTTGTTGACTGTTTTCCATGCCATGACACCAAGCTATCCAGTATTTTCTCTCTTTGTCGCCCGCGATCTCTCTTTCCTTTTATTTTGCCAGTTGTAACCAAGTATTCCAACTTTCCTCTTCTCATGTGCCCAAAAAATGTTGATTTTTCCTCTCCCATTACTACCTAATAAAACCACCTAGGGTGGCCAGGTTTTTGTTCGATGAGAAAAGGAAGACATTCATGATTTATCGTAAAATATTTATAGTACTTGATATTATTGTCGGTGGCTGAGTGGTTAGTGTGCTCGCTTCCTGACCAGAAGGGTCCGGGTTCTATTCCCAGCAGTGGCGGGTTTTTTTCGGACTGACAAGGCTCCGGGGTTCACCCAGCCTCTAAAGATGGGTACCATAAATTTTTACTTGGAAGTAAATGCGGCCTGGCGTGATACCGACCACATCACCCAAATATGTGCCGTGGTTATAGAAAAATATGGTCACTAACATCATATTCCCCATATGCCCATCAAGGCGTGAAGGGAACCTTTACCTTACTTATATTCGTCATCATCATGTGCCTTACCGGTTGGCGTAGGTGATCATGTCCCTCCACAATCTTCTATCTACAGTGCATCGTATCAGTTCTGTTGTTGACTGTTTTCCATGCCATGACACAAGGCTATCCAGTATTTTCTCTCTTTGTCGTCCGCGATCTCTCTTTCCTGTTATTTTACCAGTTGTAACCAAGTATTCCAACTTTCCTCTTCTCATGATGTGCCCGAAAAATGTTGATTGCTTCTTTCTGATGTTTTTTAAGAGCTCCCTTTTTGTGTTGGCCTCTTTGAGAACATCCTCATTGGTCTTTTTAGCTGTCCAGGGAACTTTCAACATTCTTCTGAGAAATCCCATCTCTGTGGCCTCTAATCGTCTTTTCATTTGTTTGTCTACTGTCCATGATTCGCTTCCATAGGTCAGAATTGGTTCTATATAGCACCGATGAACTCTCTTTCTCATTTTTATTGACATAGATTTGTTGCATAAGATATTTTTCATTTTCTGAAATGCTATTTTGGCCTGAGCTATTCTGCTCTTTACTTATATTATTATAGTGAAAGAAAGCAACAAGAAAAGTCTCAGACTAAACAGTAAGAAAGAAGAAGCAATGGTTATGACGAAGAAACAATAATCACCATCATGCAACATAAAAATAAGCTGGGCAAATATGAATCAAGTGTAACGCGTGAAATACCTGGACATAACACATAGGACAGACGCGCCACAGAAATAAAAAGTAGAATAGCGCATACTAAAGTAGCATTTCAGAAAATAAAATAAAAACATCGTGTGCAACAAATCTGTTTTAATAGAAGTATGTGTGTGTGTGTGTGTGTGTGTGAGAGAGAGAGAGAGAGAGAGAGAGAGAGAGAGAGTTCATCGGCGTTAAACAGAGCCATTTCTGACCAATGGAAGCGAATAGGCAATAGACAAATAAATAGAAAAGACTATTAGAGGCCACAGAGACGGAATTTCTCAGAAGACTGTTGAGAGTTCCCTGGACCGCTAAAAACACCAATGAGGAAAATTCTCAAAGAGGCCAACACGGTAAGGGAGCTCCTAAAAAATACAAGAAATAAACAATCGATATTTTCGGGCACATCATGAGAAGAGGAAAATTGGAATACTTGGTTACAACTGGCAAAATATAAGGAAAGAGAGATCGCGGACGACAAAGAGAGAAAATACTAGATTTACTGGTTTGGTGTCATGGTATGGCAAACAGTCAACAACAGAACTGATACGATGTACTGTAGATAGAAGACTGTGGAAGGACATGATCGCCTACGCCAATCGGTATAGCACATGTTGATGGTGAATCCGAAGCCATGAACAGGCTTCACGATTATCATGCCAAAGTGGGAGATACCAGATACAAACGCTACGCAGGAATCTAAAGAACACTTGTCTACCAAAAGCGGTGTAGTCGCTACACGTTGATGGGTTGACTTTCAAAGAGATTTAAGCACTTTTGGGTTTGTCCGATGTGCAGTGAGGATGACCTATCGACTTAACTAAATCTAAAGCAAAATAGATAATGCCGAAACAACGACATCGAAGAAAGAAAACAAAAAAGACAATTTTTGTGCGTGGAATATCATATCTGTATGGTTAAGGCTAAGAGGCAGCTAAGGAGGTTGATCGATGGCTTGACAAGCTGTCATTGTAAGAAGTATTGTTATGGAAACAGCGCCATATATTTTAGAGCAGTGATCTCTGCAATATGTGCCATTTTGGCACGCAAGGTTTCTGTTTTTGAGATTGTGGTTCTGCTCGTTTTCGGCTCGAAAGGACAATAGGTAGATGTTTAAAGCACAAATAAATTAAGTGGAAAATAAAAACAGATGAATGCCTTTATTAAAGATAAGAAAGGAAATATACTTAGTAATATAAGGGAACCAATGGATAGATGGAAAGAGCACTCTGAAGAACTTTTGAACAGACCCGGCTCAAATAATCCTCCAGATATACTACCAGCAGAAGAGGAGTTACACGTTCTCCTTCATCTTCTTTTCTCTTTTCACAGATACCTAAAAGTTGTCGTGGTTTATATCATTTGTCGTTCTTGAGCTGCTGGAACTGTCTAAATTAGTGATTTTCCTTTGTTGTTACATATCTCTGTCACTGCATCTATCCATCTTCTTCTTTTCTCTTTTCACTGATACCTAAAAGGTGTCGTGGTTTATATCATTTGTCGTTCTTGAGCTGCTCGAACTGTCTGTATTAGTGATTTTCCTTTGTTGTTACATGTCTCTGTCGCTGCATCTATCCATCTTCCTCTGGGCCTTCCTCTTGGTCTTTTTCAATGCATTCTCGAGAAGAACGCCCTTGATGGTGATTGATAAGGATTCATTCTGACCAGGTGACCAAACCATTTAAGTTGTTGTTGTTCTATATATTCTTGGCAGGGTTTTTTTCCTACCATTTTCTTATGGTTTCATTTGGTATTCTATCTCTTCTTGTGTTGTTTGTTACTTTTCTCAAGCATCGCATCTCACATGTATTGATCTTTTTTAATTGTGATTTAGAAAGGGTCCATGTTTGACTTTCATAGCACAAAGTTGGTAAGAAAATGCTATTTATCATTTGTTGTTTAGCTGGCATAGAAATGTTTGGATGTCTTAGCAATGGTGAAAGCTGGTATGTGACAGCATTTGCTTTTTGTATTCTCATGTCAATTTCTCTGTCTAGTTTTCCATCTTCTGTGAACATTGTGCCTAAATACTTGAATTCCTCTACTTGTTTTATTTCTTTATCTTTGATCTTAATGTTTAATGGGTGTCTTAATTTGCTCATTCTCATAGCCTCTGTTTTTGCTGTATTAATTTTCATACTGTAGTTTGTGCAGCTTTTATCTAGAGATGTTAAATGCTGTTGTAGCAGGTTTTCATCCTCATATATTAGGCATTGGTCATCTGTGAAGAGTAGCTCGTTGATGTTGTAGTTTTCTACCTCTATGTTATTATTTGATTTGTCCTTATTGTTGGTTGTTTCCAGATTTATTTTGTCCATATATATGATGAAGAGGAGTGGTGAGAGGACGCATCCTTGTCTTACACCTGTTGTAAACTGAAACCATTCTGACAGTCCGATGTTCTAACGGCACTTTGACTGTTTTAATATAATGCCATTATATTATCTAGTAGTTGTCCTGCTACCCCGTAGTTTTCTAAAGTTTGCCAAAGTTGCCAGAGTTACACGTTAACTGTGGAAAACCAAGCAAAGAAGAAATAATGACAGCCATCAAGCTATTAAAAAATGGTAAAGCCACAGGACCAGATGAAATTCCTTCAGAAGTCATCAAAGCAGATATTAACACCTCTATCAAGATGTTACATAATCTATTAGATAAAATTTGGGAGAGGAAAGAAATACATAAAGACTGGAAAGAGGGTAATATGATCAAACTACCAAAGAAAGGAAGTTTACAGGAGTGCACAAATTATAGGGGAATTATGCTACTATCAGTGCCAGGAAAAATATTAAGCAGAATCATTCTGGAGCGACTAAAAGAGGACATAGAGAAACATTTGAGAGATGAACAAGCAGGTTTTAGGAAGAACAGATCATGTGCTGATCAAATAACTACTCTACGTATAACAGTTGAACAAAGTTTAGAACTACAGTCCCCACTTTATATTGGATTCATAGATTATGAAAAGGCATTTGATAGTTTAGACAGAGGAATGTTTTGGAAGTTGCTGAGTCATTACGGAATCCCCACAAAGTTTATTAACCTGATAAAAACAATGTATAAAGGAACGAAATGTAGTGTGGTGCATGAAGAACAGCTTACAGAAGCATTTGAAATAAGAAACATGAGTAAGGCAGGGATGCCTTCTGTCTCCATTTCTCTTTCTACTGGCCATAGATTGGATTATGAAAATAACTCAAAACAACAGAAATGGAATCCAGTGGTCACTGACCAAGCAACTTGATGATTTAGACTTTGCTGATGACATAGCTCTCCTATCACACAGCCATCAACGATGCAGGATAAAATGAGCATACTTGATGAGAGATCACAACAGTTAGGACTGAAAATTAATAGAGATAAGACCAACATTATGAGAATTAATGCAATTGGCAATAACCAAAGGATGGAAATGACAGGACAAAATCATTAACATAGAATTATGGAAATGTACCAGTCAAATACCAGTGGATAAAGAGATACAGTGAAGACGATGACGCTGGATAGGACTCGCACTACGGAAGCCAACTGAGAGTATTACACAGCAGGCTCTTTTTTGGAATTCCCAGGGAAAAAGACAAAGAGGAAGACCAAGGAATTCTTGGAGAAGACAGATAGAAGCAGAGATGAAGATGATGGGGAACACATGGAATGATCTTAAAAGAATGGCAAAAAACAGAACGACTTGGAAAGTGTTTGTTGAAGACCTATGCTCCACAGGGAGCTGAAAGGTAGAAGAAGATGTTTAAAGTGCCGTTATCATTATCATGTGCCCTGCCGATTAGCGTAGGCGATCATGGCCTTCCGCAATCTTCTATACTCAGTGCATCGTATCAATTCTGTTGTTGATCGTTTTCCATGCCATGTCACCAATATCTCTCTTTTATCTTTTCTCTTTGTTGATGATGATGGCGATTATCTCCCTTACCTTATATTTTACCAGTTGTAACCAAGTATTCCAACTTTCCTCTTCTTGTGATGTGCCCGAAAAAAATGTTGATTGTTTCTCTCTGTTTTTTAGGAGCTCCCATTTGTGATGTTTTTTAGGAGCTCCCATTTGTGATGTTTTTTAGGAGCTCCCATTTGTGATGTTTTTTAGGAGCTCCCATTTGTGATGTTTTTTAGGAGCTCCCATTTGTGATGTTTTTTAGGAGCTCCCATTTGTGATGTTTTTTAGGAGCTCCCATTTGTGATGTTTTTTAGGAGCTCCCATTTGTGATGTTTTTTAGGAGCTCCCATTTGTGATGTTTTTTAGGAGCTCCCATTTGTGATGTTTTTTAGGAGCTCCCATTTGTGATGTTTTTTAGGAGCTCCCATTTGTGATGGCCTCTTTGAGAATGTCCTGATTGGTCTTTTTAGCTGTTAAATAATCCACAAATAACTCAATAACTTATCTTTATCTGCGATTGGTTACTTTAATTTTATTTTATTTCCCAGATTGCACGCCGTTTTTCAAAAGTTTCAACCAATCAGATTTGCCGACAGGTTTCCCACGATCGACGACATCAGTAGGAAGACCGTCGTACATTGAAGTGGAAACCATCAATTCGCTGTATACGGACATGATGATCTATCCTGGCTTGAGTGTCACTTGGAAGTCTCCGCTGACAGGTACATTGCAATATTTCACCCCATTATCACCACCAACTTCATCATCATGATCGTCGCAACAAACAGTAATCTCTTTAATCTCTAACATTTTTTATCTGCCTTCTCTTTGATTTACATTTCGGTGAAACCACCCAAAGACATCTACAGATTTACTCAGACCTGCGTCTAGAGGGAAATCCTGGAATTATTCAAGGTTTGTGACGTCTTCGACTCAACAAGATATAGACACCCGACGTCATTTTACCCACAACCGCCTTTGCTCTCAAAGCTGCAAGCATCACAAACTTTGGCTGATGCCTTTCATCCGAGCGGCCTTATTAATACTTTAGGTTGCTGCGATTCTAAGAACTACTTGTAATAAATGTAACTTTTGTTTTGACATGTGGATGTGAATCATGGACAATAGGACAACAGACAAGAAAATCACTGGAGGCTGTAGAAATATGGTTTACAAAAAAAATGCTGAGAATACCATGGACAGATAAGAAGAGTAATGAAAACGTTCTGAAAGAGGCCAAAGCAAAAAGAGAGCTAATTTACAACATTAGTTATCATCAAGTGCCAAGCCTACTGGCGTAGGTGATCATGTCTCTCCACAACTTTCGATCTGGACAGTTATTTATCATTGTTGCTGTTGACCTTCTGCCAAGTCATTCTCTTAAGCTGTCTGGTATCTTTTCTCTTTGTTTCCCTCTATCTCTTCGTTCCTCAATTTTCCCAGTTGTTACAATATATTCCAGCTGTTCCCTTCTCATTACATGGCCAAAACTGATGATTGTTTCTTCCTAATATTGTAAATTAGCTCTCAATTTGCTTTGGCCTCTTTCAGAACGTTTTCATTACTCTTCTTAGCTGTCCATGGTATTCTCAACATTCTTCTGTAAAACCACATTTCTACAGACTCCAGTGATTTTCTTGTCTGTTGTCCTATTGTCCATGATTCACATCCATATGCTAAGACTGGCTCTACATAACATTTAAGAACTTTGTTCTTGTTTCATTATCAAAAATCGATTGCATAGTATCTTCCTCATTTTTTGGAAAGCTCATTTTGCCTGAGCCATTCTGCATCTCACCTCCAACATTACAACATTAGTAGAAAACAATAATTGTTCAACATTAGTAGACTAGAATATTTATTTGGTGGTCATGTATTGAGTAGGAACCAGCTTAAACATATCTTGACAACTGAGAAAATTGAGGGACGAAGAGAGGAAAGCAACGAGAAAAGATACCAGACAGCTTAAGAGAATGGCTTGGCAGAAGGACAACAACAGAAATGATAAATAACTGTCGAGATCGAAAGTTGTGGAGAGACATGATCACCTACGACAGCTGGTTTGATACTTCATGATGATGACTAATAATGGAAATTAGCTCTCGTTTTACTTTTGCCACTTTCAGAACGTTTTCATTAGGCTTGGTATTGAGTAAAAAAAAAAAAAGTAAAGTACCCCCGTCATGCCAAGTGACGTATAGAGAATATGGTGTTAGTGACCATAAATTTTACAGACCTTCGGCACAAGATTTTTGGGGTAATGTGGTCGGTATTACGCCCGTGCCGCTTTACTTTCCCAGAAAAAAATCCGGTACCCATTTAAGGCTGAGTGAACCCGGAAGCCGTCGGTTGGGATCGAACCCTACCCCTTATCCTTTGTGCTCCAGTTCACTAACCAATGAGCTATCACGGCTCTCTTGGTACTTGATGACGATGATAATTGTTCGGAGACACTCTTTATCTCCATACATAACTGAAATGTACAACTTGTCCTACACTCGACAAATAAACCATACAGTACTTAAGGTTGGTTGGGTAGTCTACAAGTATGATGTCACCCTCTGGATGGGAAGGTCCGGGGTTCAAAACCCAAATCAAAGCCGTTGGTGACTTACACAAATTATTTTAACGAGACTCTTATCAGGTGGTCGTTTGTTTGTTGAGAAATAATGCTGGATCTCTTCAGGCGGAACACCATTCCTAGAATTCTAATATAGACTTTACAGACTTGGAAAAACATTTGTAGACAGCAGTATACATTCGTATATATCATATATCCCGTGTGTTACCGGGGCATCATTATGAGGGAGTAAAGAATAGTGACACTGTGACCTTCCAAGCATGTCTTAAGAGACGACAACGGAGATTGATCGATGGCTTGATAAGATGTCATTGTAAAAAGTATTGTTATGGAAACAGAACCATAGATTTTAGAAACAGAGATCTCTGCAATATGTGCCATTTTGGCGCGCAAGGTTTCTGTTTTTGAGATTGTGGTTCTGCCCTATGTGCCGTCTTCGGCTCGAAAGGACAATAGATAGAATATACAGTCATAGACAGCAACTTTAAATGACAACTCCATGTGATATTTCTAGAGATTGGCCAGTGTTCCAACAGGTTCAATGACATGTAATATCGTAGGCCAACAATTACAAAGACCTGCAATCACAAATCACATCATACTCAAACACTCCATAGTGAAATATACAAATCAACAAATGCTACTCACTTGTATCTGTCTTACTCTAGAAGAAATGTTCAGAATTTCAAAACTGTCCAGAATGGACCCAGACTTGTAAATCATTCTATGATTATCTAATTTCATGATTCTAGCTTGTTGGCTGAGATTTCTACTTTAATTCTAGCTATCACTTCCACTTCACATTTCTCGTGTCAACATTCTCTGTTTTCCAGATCTAAACCTACGTATTGCCTGGTCGAAGTACTGGTGAAAATTGACCAGTCCAGCTCTCCAGTTAGGCTCGTCGACTTTGTTCACAAGACAATGCACTAATTACACGATCTCAAGATGTCCTTCAAACTGACCAATGTTCTAAGTGGCTGAAAAGTAACATCTCCCCATCATTCCCCTGTTAACTCTTCTATCTCCCACTTTCTTAATACATCTTTTAACCCTCTCAAACCCAAGATCTGGTACAAAACTAGGAACAATTAACCTGTGGTTTCTTCGTGATGTTATACTCAATTGATCCCTTGGGTGGGGGGGGGGGGAGGGTATGGTTGGTCTCGAGGCAAGACGCCAGCATCGAGACAGAGAGGTCGTGGGTTCAAATCCCGGTTGGGATTTTTATTTATGATTTCTCTCACCACACCTGGTCTCTGCAGCGAGGCCCGGCTTAAAACGTCAATTACTCATCGACGGAAAAAAATATGAGTACCTCCGAAGTCGGAGTTATCTGCCTGCGCGGCGAGGGAACGCTGTGCACACGGATGCCAGTGAAAAATGGATTAACACGCAAAATTCAGTTCCTAGTCTCTAGGGAATTCGTCAGAGGTAAAAGCTTGCGAACGAAAAAAAACATATCCCTTTGGTAGTTAAAGAAAAGAATAGACCTCTGTCGGGCAACATTGTCAACAAAAACCTACTCGATTCCAGGTCGTGTTAAAGAAAAGAATAGACCTCTGTCGGGCAACATTGTCAACAAAAACCTACTCGATTCCAGGTCGTGTTAAAGAAAAGAATAGACCTCTGTCGGGCAACATTGTCAACAAAAACCTACTCGATTCCAGGTCGTGTTAAAGAAATGAATAGACCTCTGTCGGGCAACATTGTCAACAAAAACCTACTCGATTCCAGGTCGTGTTAAAGAGTTCGCGCAAGAGGTTCAGGGTTCTCCTGTGATGCTCTTAAGATTGTTCATGAGAGTCGGAGCACCTATGTGTTTGTCCGGTGTGCAGTAGTGATGATCCTAACAACAACTGAATGTTTGACAATGTGTTTGTTACCTACAGGATATAACTTATGCTTTGGCTACTTGCTTGTGTGGTACGTAGAGGGGAATCCTCAATTTACGAGGTGCCGTTTGATTCACACCAGGTCAGGGAAAAAGGTAATAAGAAAAAATATTTCTTCTCCTTCTTCCTTTTTCTCCTCTTTCTCCTCGTATTCTTCTTCATATGCTTCATCGTTGTTCTTTTTTATTATTATTATTACTTTCGTTTCATTCACTCAATAGTTATCTTCTTGCTCTGACCGTGATTTCTTTTTTCTTCTAATTCTTCTTATTAGTGTTGTCCTCAACTTATTTTTACCTCCTTCTTCTTCTTGTTTTTTTTCTTCTTCTTCTTCTCACTCCTCCTCTCCTTCTTCCTCTCTCTTTCAAATGTTTTACACTTTCTCTCATCTTGATTGAACTCTCAGTAGAACATCGACTTGTGGACAGATTTATTGTCAACGAGGGGACGGTTTCGATCCTGAACCACATCTTCATGTTCCCTCGTTCTTAAATCTTTCTCTGGGGGGACTGTCTCGAGGCAAGACGCCGGACTCGAGACAGAGCGGTTGTGGGTTCAAATCCTGGCTGCGCCAGTTGGGATTTTTATTTATGATTTTTCTCAACAGCAGAGGCCCGGCTTGAAATGTCAATTACTCATCGACGCAAAAAAAATATGAGTACCTCCGTATACAGAGTTATCTACCTGTGCGGCGAGGGACCACTGTGCACACGGCAGCCAGGGAAAAAATGGATTAACACGCAAAATTCAGTTCCTAGTCTCTAGGGACTTCGTCAGAGGTAAAAGCTGGCGAACGAAAAAAAAAACAATCTTTCTCTCCACTTAGCGTTCTCTCGTTAAGTAGGTGTTGGTGTGACGTGTCGCTAGTTCACGGCAAAGTTGAAATACCTGCACCTTTAGGTCCGAGACATCCGTCTTTGGCTTGAGTAGAGAGTTTTGCTTACTAATTCTGTCTGTCCAGCGTCTATTTTTGGTCTCCTATTTTCGACTTGAAACTACCATGGTTTCTCAGAAGAATGTTGAAAGTTCCCTGGACAGATAAAAAGACCAATGAGGAAGTTCTCAAAGAGGCCAACACAAAAAGGGAGCTCTTAAAAAACATCAGAAAGAAGCAATCAACATTTTTCGGGCACATCATGAGAAGAGGAAAGTTGGAATACTTGGTTACAACTGGCAAAATAAAAGGAAAGAAAGATCCTTTAAAGGAAGTTAAAGAAACTTTCTCAAAGTGCACACATTTCTTGTGCACGTTATTTTTGTGTTGGATAGCCAGTTTTGCCGCGTCTTTGATTGTTTTCATTTTTGCTTTATAGTTGTTTGAGGATTTCCCAGTAACTATATGTTTGCTAATCTCTACTTGGTTATTCATCCTCAAGAAACACATCTCCTCCATTTCTGGTGGCGATTATAGCAGAGCCATCAGTGTATATGTGAGACCATGAGTTCAATGTAGTTAGTCTTGGTCTGCCTCTGCCTCTTTTACGTTGTAATTTTCCTTCCAATATTACTTTTAGTATGCTGTTGTGTCTTTTAACATGCCCCAAAAATGTAATTTGTCTTGTCTTAATTGTATTTAGTAGTTCTCTTTTTATTTTCAGTTGTTTTAAAACTGTATCGTTTGTTATCTTTTGTTTCCACCCAATTCTACCTATTCTTCTATAAATCCACATTTCAAATGCTTCAATTTTCTGTTCTGTTTTCTTGTCTAATGTCCATGTTTCTGCATCATACTTTCCGTGAATATTCAAAGAAGTAGGACCTCCAGGAAAAAATAAATGTCCACGGAACTAATTGATCTCGTTCGATGTCCCGTCTAATCACGTGACTGATTTCTCTTTCTCCCCCTCAAACCACACACATTTGCGTCCCATTTGACTCATGGACATCTACTCGCTGTTAGTTTTGGATCTTGCATCAGTTACGTTTCGCTTTAGTTATATATATATACTGTATAAATAAAATAAATAGTACATTTTAGCTTAAACAAAAATAAAAAAGTAAAGTGCCCCCGTCTCGCCAAGTGGCGTATAGGGAATGTGGTGTTAGTGACCATAAATTTTACAGACCCTCGGCACATGATTTTTGGGGTAATGAGGTCAGTATTACGCCCATGCCGCTTTATTTTCCCAGAAAAAAATCCGGTACCCATTAAAGGCTGGGTGAACCCTGAAGCCGTCGGTTGGGATCGAACCCTACCGACTGTCCATTGTAGTCCAGTTCACTAACCACTGAGCTATCGCGGCTCCCTTTTTAGCTTAACAATTTTCACATATGATCTATTTTTAATCCTGCGATATGTAGTACATATCTCTTTTGCATCAACATTTCATCTCTTATATCTCTGTTTATTATCTCCCGAATTTACCTGTTCACGCTCATCCTAGATGTAATAGAGTTTTTCTTTATTTCTTTGTTTGTTTTATTCTCGTTTTCTGAGGATGTCCGTAGATAGGCCGAAACGTCAGTATTTTGTTGTGTTCCTTTTTTGTAAAGCTGTCCCTATACTTACAAGGGGTAGGGTTCGATCCCAACCGACGGCTTCCGGGTTCACCCAGCCTTAAATGGGTACCGGATATTTTTCTGGGAAAGTAAAACAGCACGGGCGTAATACCGACCACATTACCCCAAAAATCGTGTGCTGAAGGTCTGTAAAATATATGGTCACTAACACCATATTTCCCTATACGCCACTTGGCGTGACGGGGGCACTTTACTTTTACTTGTCACTATACCTTGTAGGAGTGTACGTTACACCTTACTACTTGCTCCTGTTACCAGATTTACCGCAGCACTGTAATTATTTGCTTGATCCCGAAGTAATCTCTTTTTATTTTTCTAAATATAAACATATTTTTTTACAGCTGAAGTTTACATACGTAGTGCAATATGTTGCTGAGGATTCATATTACACAGTTAAGGTGTACAGTATGCCACCACTATTGCCCCAGTTTAAGACTGACGTCATGGCTTCCGTTTCAAGCAATATTTCCACTTTTGATAGATACAGTGAGTACTTCCTGGAAGTTACGTCATTTTTATGTTGCTACTTCTGGTCATATTTTTATAAGAAAATGTATTACCTTTGTCGTCTGGACAGACTCTCTATTCTATTCTATTCTATTCTGTTCTGTTCTACTCTATTCAGTTCTATTATATTATATTATATTATATTATATATATTATATTATATATTATATTATATTATATTATATTATATTATATTATATTATATTATATTATATTATATTATATTATATTATATTATATTATATTATATTATATTATATTATATTATATTATATTATATTATATTATATTATATTATATTATATTATATTATATTATATTCTTTTATATTCTGTTCTGTTCTACTCTATTCTGTTCTATTCTATTCTGTTCTATTCTATTCTATTCTATTCTATTCTATTCTAATATGTTCTGTTCTGCTCTGTTCATGGAATCAGTTTCATTGCAGTCGCGGCTTCCCCATGCCCGTTCCAGAATGCCTCGAAGCGTGGACAGACTTACTGTTCCTGAAAGATGTTGATTGTAGACACGTTAGCTTTCCCCACTACGGACTCTAAATCGACCAGATCCCTTTTCTAATTTTAGACTCATCAGTCTCTCTCTCTCTCTCTCTCTCTCTCTCTCTCTCTCTCTCCCTCTTTATATATATATATATATATATATATATATATATATATATCATCATCATCATCGTGTGCCTTCTCCGCAACGAAGTTTGGCTACCATGGATCGCTATTCTACTCTGTTTCTTGCTTTGATGGTGCATAGATTGACTTGTCCATCTTTTGATGTTACTCGTCCATGTTAGTCTTGGTCTGCCTCTGCCTCTTTTACCTTGTATTTTTCCTTCCAATATTACTTTTAGTAGGCTGTTTTATCTTTTAACATGCCCCAAAAATTTCATTTGTCTTGTTTTAATTGTATTTGGTAGTTCTCTTTTTATTTTCAGTTGTTTTAAAACTTTTGTCGTTTGTTATCTTTTGTTTCCATCCAATTCTACATATTCTTCTATAAATCCACATTTCAAAGGCTTCAATTTTCTGTTCTGTTTTCTTGTCTAATGTCAATGTTTCTGCACCATACAGGAATATTGAGAAGATGTAACATTTTGCCATTCTTAGTTTCAGCCCTGCTGATATTTGTTTTGTTCTTTGTATATTTTTCATGGCATTTAATATATATATATATATATATATATATATATATATATATATATATATATATATATATATATATATATCATTGCCCCACACGTCCTCCTCCTCTTCTCTTAAGGCATAAAAAAAAAACTTGGAGGTGTCCTCTTTTTCCAGTATCATTAACAATCAACTCTAGAGCTGACAATCTTGTAACAAGCAGTCAGTAATGTCAGCAAATTATTCTGATTAACAAAGGTGTATTCCTTCGACGAGCAGTTTCTCTCCTGGCTGAGTCTACCAATATTCCATCTCTGTGGCCTCTAATAATCTTTTCATTTAGTACCATCAAAAAGAAGGATAAAATGGCATTGAAAGAACTCTACACTCTTCTCCAAAATCACTCCTTTAAATTTTAAATGTTCAGCCACTTATAAAGGTTTCATAATTTTAAAAAAGTCTACTGTTGATTTTTTAGTCTTCAAATAGCCCAAAATGCAACGATCGAGGTCTTTGCCAATGACAAACTTATATAACACTATTTTGTAAAAGTATTCATTGAGGTAATAGTATTCATTGAGGTAATAGTATTCATTGAGGTAAGTAACAATATTCATTGAGGTAATAGTATTCATTGATGTAATAGTATTCATTGAGGTAATAGTATTCATTGATGTAATAGTATTCATTGAGGTAATAGTATTCATTGATGTAATAGTATTCATTGAGGTAATAGTATTCATTGAGGTAAGTAACAATATTCATTGAGGTAATAGTATTCATTGAGGTAATAGTCATTGAGGTAAGTAACAATATTCATTGAGGCAATAGTATTCATTGAGGTAAAAGTATTCATTGAGGTATTAGTATTCATTGAGGTAAAAGTATTCATTGAGGTAATAGTATTCATTGAGGTAAAAGTATTCATTGAGGTAATAGTATCCATTGAGGTAAGTAACAATATTCATTGAGGTAATAGTATTCATTGAGGTAAAAGTATTCATTGAGGTAATAGTATTCATTTAGGTAAAAGTATTCATTGAGGTAAGTAACAATATTCATTGAGGTAATAATATTAACTGAGGTAATAATATTCATTGAGGTAAGTAATAGTATTCATTCAGGTAATAATATTAATTGAGGTAATAGTATTCATTGAGGTAATAGTATTCATTGAGGTAATACTATTCATTGAGGTAATAGTATTCATTGAGGTAAATAATAGTATTCATTGAGGTAAGTAATAGTATTCATTGAGGTAAGTAATAGTATTCATTGAGGTAATAGTACTCATTGAGGTAAGTAATAGCATTCATTGAGGTGATTAATAGTATTCATTGAGGTAAGTAATAGCATTCATTGAGGTAAGTAATAGTATTCATTGAGGAAATAGTATTCATATAACTAACATGATTAAGAAGACAGAAAGTAAAATGAGAGATAGTGGATAGATAGAAATAAGAGGTAAGAAAAGAAAGAGAAAGACTCGTCAGCAGACACATAGTTAAAGTAGAGATCCTGCTTAATATTGACATGTCAGGTTGAGAGTTCACTTAGAGGTGAAAGGTTATGTTGAAATTTCACTTAGAGGTGAAAGGTGAGGTTGAGATTTCACTCAGAGGTGAAGGTTAGGATGAGAGTTCACTTAGAGGTGAAAGGCTAAGTTAAGTGTTCACTTAGAGGTGAAAGGTTAGGTTGAAAGTTCACTTAGAGGTGAAAGGTTAGGTTAAGTGTTCACTTAGAGGTGAAAGGTTGAGAGTTCACTTAGAGGTGAGAGGTTGAGAGTTCACTTAGAGGTGAGAGGTTGAGAGTTCACTTAGAGGTGAGAGGTTGAGAGTTCACTTAGAGGTGAGAGGTTGAGAGTTCACTTAGAGGTGAGAGGTTGAGAGTTCACTTAGAGGTGAGAGGTTGAGAGTTCACTTAGAGGTGTGAGGTTGAGAGTTCACTTAGAGGTGAGAGGTTGAGAGTTCACTTAGAGGTGAAAGGTTGAGAGTTCACTTAGAGGTGAGAGGTTGAGAGTTCACTTAGAGGTGAAAGGTTGAGAGTTCACTTAGAGGTGAGAGGTTGAGAGTTCACTTAGAGTTGAAAGGTTAGGTGCAGAGTTCAATTAGAGGTGAAAGGTTAGTTTCAGAATTCACTTAGATGTGAAAGTTGAGAGTTCACTTAGAGGTGAAAGGTTGAGAGTTCACTTAGATGTGAAAGGTTGAGAGTTCACCTAGAGGTGAAAGGTTAAGTTGAGAGTTCACTTAGAGGTGAAAGGTTGAGAGTTCACTTAGAAGAGAAAGGTTGAGAGTTCACTTAGAGGTGAAAGGTTGAGAGTTCACTTAGAGGTGAAAGGTTGAGAGTTCACCTAGAGGCGAAAGGTTAGTATCAGAGTTCACTTAGAGATGAAAGATTGAGAGTTCACTTAGAGATGAAAGGTTGAGAGTTCACTTAGATGTGAAAGGTTGAGAGTTCACTTAGAGGTGAAAGGTTGAGAGTTCACTTAGAGGTGAAAGGTTGAGAGTTCACTTAGAGGTGAGAGGTTGAGAGTTCACTTAGAGGTGAAAGGTTGAGAGTTCACTTAGAGGTGAGAGGTTGAGAGTTCACTTAGAGTTGAAAGGTTAGGTGCAGAGTTCAATTAGAGGTGAAAGGTTAGTTTCAGAATTCACTTAGATGTGAAAGGTTGAGAGTTCACTTAGAGGTGAAAGGTTGAGAGTTCACTTAGATGTGAAAGGTTGAGAGTTCACCTAGAGGTGAAAGGTTAAGTTGAGAGTTCACTTAGAGGTGAAAGGTTGAGAGTTCACTTAGAAGAGAAAGGTTGAGAGTTCACTTAGAGGTGAAAGGTTGAGAGTTCACATAGAGGTGAAAGGTTGAGAGTTCACCTAGAGGCGAAAGGTTAGTATCAGAGTTCACTTAGAGATGAAAGATTGAGAGTTCACTTAGAGATGAAAGGTTGAGAGTTCACTTAGATGTGAAAGGTTGAGAGTTCACTTAGAGGTGAAAGGTTAAGTTGAGAGTTCACTTAGAGGTGAAAGGTTGAGAGTTCACTTAGAGGTGAAAGGTTGAGAGTTCACTTAGATGTGAAAGGTTGAGAGTTCACCTAGAGGTGAAAGGTTAAGTTGAGAGTTCACTTAGAGGTGAAAGGTTGAGAGTTCACTTAGAGGTGAAAGGTTGAGAGTTCACTTAGAGGCGAGAGCACTTGCCAGATATGGCGATCACAAGATATTGACATCTTAGCTTCGGGAGGCCACTATCACCAAGGATCACTTAGCGAACGCGTGATATCTAGTCTAGAATAGCAATAAGGAAATATCGAGAAGATTATAACCAGTTGACCGGGGGAATAGACATGTCAACCAGAAAAAACAGACAACTTTCCTAATTCATCTAGAAGTCTCACGTACACCAGCGACTTACAAGCACCTCATTTAATTGGTATCTGAGAAAAGGAAAATAATCAAAACATAGACTATAAATAGTTGAGCATAGTGGTTTGAATGATTTGTTGAGAGAAATGATTTGTTTTTTGTTTTTTAGATTTCGATGATTTCAATGATTGTGATGATTCTACTATTATATTTACTTCCGTTTCAACAAAGCTATTAATCAAGACACAATCAGTGCGAATTAAGTATAATAAGATAGTCCAACCAGTCTAGAGGTGAGTTAGAGTTAGCTAGATGTAAAAAAAAAAAAAGTAAAGTACCCCCGTTACGTCAAGTGGCGTATAGGGAATATGGTGTAAGTGACCATACATTTTACAGACCCTCGGCACATGATTTTTTTTGGGTAATGTGATCGGTATTACGCCCGTGCCGCTTTACTTTCCCATAAAAAAATCCGGTACCCATTAAAGGCTGGGTGAATATGGAAGCCGTCGGTTGGGATCGAATCCTACCTCTTGTCCTTTGTAGTCCAGTTCACTAACCACTGAGCTATCGCGGCTCCCGGAATATGGTGTTAGTGACCACGACTTTTACAGACCGTCCTTGGCTATTCTGCCTGCCGAGTGTGCTGTAAATGCCCATGCACTTCTTTAGTGTCGTATTACAGATCCGTCGGTATAGATGACTGCATTTTTCTCATCGGTGTTATCGCAGATGAGACCGTTAACCTCCGCATTGACCACGACTGAGTTCTGTTCCCTACATTTCCTGTCGAGTGTGACAATACACGAGAATGTCCCCTTGAATGTCGTAGGCACCGGTATCCACTCCTCGCCAGCGTTGATGTTGGTAAACCCACAGACCTGTTTGATGACATCTTCTGTTCGGCCCACCCATAATTTGCCTCTTTTTTGCCTGACACCCTCCCCAGTTTCGAGCTCATGATGCAATGGATGCTCTTTATCTGCACTAATCCTCAGGTATGCTCGTGCCCTCCAGATCTTGATCCTGCCATCCATGGGTGGAAAGCCGAGAAGATACCTCATTGCTACACAGGGAGTGTCTCTCGTACACCCCAAGATAATGTGCATAACTTCATTCTGTATTTTCATCAGCTTGTCAATTTGCGTCTTCTATCTATTGACCTTTCGAGCCGTAGCCGGCCCATAGGGCGTAGACCAAGATTCTCCTTCTCTTATCTGAATTTTTGTTCTAGCAGTTTTCAATTCTTTTAAAGATATTTTATCAAATCTCGCCATTTGTCTCTGTTCTGTGCAAGCAACTCTATCTCATTGAGGGAGCCGAATCCTGCTGCTCTTGCCTCTCTCAACAATGTTCTTCTCAGTGTCTCTCTGGGTCTTCCTCTTTTTCTCTTACCTGTAGTTTCCAATATGAGGGCCTGCTTTGCTATTCAATTATTATTATCTCTTCTCATCACATGTCCAACATATGACCATCGTCTTTTCTTTATTACTGAAGATATTAGTGGTTGATTGGCAATTTCTCTAATTTCCTCATTTGTTTTGAATTCGTTCCACGCTATACCAAGTATTTTCCTTAAATATTTATTCTCAAATGTGTTCAGCTTTGTTTCTATGTCTCTTGTTGTTTTCCAGCTTTCACACGCATACATAAGGGTTGATTAGTACGTTTGATTTGAATAGTCTAAGTTTCGTTTTTGTGTTGATGAGTTTTGATTTCCACATTTTCTCAAGACTTTTGAAGAACATTGCTGCTTTAGCTGTTTTGATTCTAATTTCTTTACTTGTATCCCCTTCCCGATCAATGTGACTTCCAAGATGTATATTCTGTCATCTGTTGGAATTAAGCTTTTCATGACTTTAGTCGTTTCATAACTGATCTCAATCCCAATTTTACTGGCTATTGATGATAGTTTATTTGTGTTTTTTACATAAAAGAATTATCTATCTATCTACCTACTGTCCTTTCAGGGCAGAACCACAATCTCAAATACAGAAACCTTGCCTGCCAAAATGGCACATATTGCAGAGATCTCTGCTTCTAAAATCGATGCTCTGTTTCCATAACAATACTTTTTACAATGACAGTTTGTCAAGCCATCGATCAACTTCCTTAGTCGCCTCTTACGACATGTTTTGAATTCATTCCACGCTATACCAAGTATTTTCCTTAGACATTTATTTTCGAATGCGTTATTAATTTGCGTCTTACTGACTGTAAAAACTGCCTATGGGTAATACTCGATTGGTGCAAAGACTAGTCCCTAGAACAGAAGGGTAAGTAGCCTCTGCTCGATGTTGGCAGCTGCCATGACCTTCAAGGCTGCTAATCCTTTGCGGGATTTTGTTATCACATGGTCAACGTGGTCCCGAAACACACAGGCTGCGATCAAACTTAACTCGGAGGTACGTCATCACCCTGTCCTTGGTCACCTCATCAGCTCCCATTCGAACCACCGTGTGTTTCCATGTTAACGATATGATTGTTAAGTGAGAACCATGCAACTGATGCTTTATTAGGATTAACCAAGGCACCTGATACTCCACACCACAAAGAGATGCGATCGAGTTCGTCTTGCACTGTGGAGGCGATTTGACTTTTGTCTCTTCCATGTCGATATTTTATTCTGTCTTATAACCTGGCCAAACCATTTTATCCGTTGTTGTTGTTTTTTTTTATATTTCTATTGCCGGGTCTATTCCTAGCTTTTTTTTCTTCTCAGTTCTGCATTTCTGACAATGCCTCTCACGCTGTTTCCTGTCATTCGTCTGACACATTTCATCGCAATAGAGGTAATTTTCTTATTGTTCTTGCATCTAGGGTCAAGGACTGGCATTGACAGCACAACGTTGGGGTGAAGATTGTATTGTACAGTGCCTTTTTCCATCTAGAGTTATTTCCCTTGTTGGACAATAGTGGTGATATCTGTCCAACGATTTGACAAGCTTTGCTACATCTTGAGTCTATCTCTGCTGTTTGTGAATTATCGTTTGCCACTATTATAGACTTCCAACGCATTTAAATTCCTCTGCTTGATTTGGTTATCTACCGTCTATAGTTATGTTGATGTTCTGTTTCTCTTGTGCGATATTCATGACTTCTGTTTTGTTGATGTTGATTTTCATAAGGTGACCATATTTTTGAAATCCCATTCCGGGACGGAATAATTTTACTTCAATTTTCCACCAATAAAATTACATTTCTTCTTGCTGTCATTTTCAAGTGAATAATAGATATATTTTAAAACATCTAATAATATAGACCTACAATACGCTATCAGGATAATCAGGAGATAAAAAAAAAAAACAGTGATACTCACTTAAATTGAAGGTGAAACAGAGATGCTGTACTTTTCAGATGAGTGAATTTTCTGTAAAATGTCCTTCTTTGTATGCAGCATCTTATAAAATTCGACACATGTTCCCTCATAGTTCACTTTGGTGATCAACATGGCTTTTAAAGTTTCAACACCTAGTTGTGTTTTATCATTTGTCCACAAACTGTTCATCAGAGAAAACACTCGTTCTGTTGCAGCATTTGTTCCAGGTAGACACAAAAAGAACTCTGCCAACTTCAGAATATGTGAAACGGGCACATGATTGTTTCTGAAGTGGGAAGCTAGTTCAACCCAACGCTGCCCTGGTAATGTTTTATTAAGACTCCACTCACTAATTTTTTGTGAAGTAACGAACTGTTTCATGTAGACATATTCGTCATACATTTCATTTTCTGGAAAGTCGACTGAAGGCACTGTTTGACTCACTAATGATGAAGACTTCTCAATATCTTCCCAATTTGGTGTTTTGTTCAGCATTACCCAGCTGTAAGACTCTAGGTTTTGAAAATTATTTGCAGCCCATTTCTTCAAATAACTTAAAGCTGTTTCATAAATGAAGAAACACTGGCGTTAAACTTTTTCACATCATCACGTGGAAATCCTTCCATTTCCAGTTTTTTAAGGATTATCTGAACTCTTGATGGCAAGAAGCCGTCTTCCAGCTTGGACTCCAAGATAGCTTTCAACCTATTGATGTTGTCAATGACTTCAAATACAGTGACCATCTGTCCCTCTACTTTCTGCACTGCTTCGTGGAAAGAGGATGCCTGACTGTGAACCAAAATAAGCCATGCCTCAGACAGTGGGTTTTCAAAGAATTCCTGTATAAAAACTGGGCATCTGTCTTGAGATTGAAAATATGATTTTAGAGGCAGGAACATGTAAAGAACCCTTTCAACAGCAGGCAAGACACCTGGTTTGTGCATAACCTAAAATCATCTGGAAGTCTGTGTCGACAAACTGACAAAACTCCTTGAGACTTTCAACTCTAACTGTGTATGATTTGAAGTACAGATACATTTTTGCAATAGTCATTTCAACATCAACAGGCAATACGTCTGCAGCTGCTCGAACAGTGTTGTGGAAAATATGGCAAGCACACCCAACACCTATCAAACTATGTCCAAGGTTTTCTTTCAGTTTTGTGAAAACATTGTTCTGTCCTTTTCTTTCAGCGCCCCCAAAATTAGCATTTGTGTTGTCTGCACATAATCCAACTACTTTCAGTTCTAAACCATTTTCAGTTAGACAGTCAATAAGAAAACTACTTACTATATCAGAGGTTTCACCCGACAATGACTTCAACTCTAATATTTTAACTTTCAGTCCCTTATTGCGATCAAAGTATCTGACAAGCAAAGGAAAAATCTTGATTTCTTTGTGGTTGGAGGCATCTGTCAGTATGGAGATAAATGTTACGGTTTCTAGGTCACATCTCAACTCGTTTAGAGCATGGGGTGTGAACACATTCCGAATAATAGTTTCTGTTTTCGTACGTGCACAAGCAAATTTTGGTTCTAAAGTTACCTGAAGCAATTTTGATGTGCAGTCCATAGATCTAAACGTGTGATTGTGCATCACTGTATGATATGCAAAGGCACCTTCTGTAGCAGCTAACTGTTCTTCTTTGTCACCAACCTGTTCACCTCGAAAAAAATTTGTCAACGACGAGCTTGATTTTGATGCAGCAGTAGCGACGGCTCTCTTATGTTTATCCCTATTTATATGGCTCTTAATATCACCACGTCCACTATGGTTAATAGTAAACCCGGATGAACATATATTACATCTTACAGTGAAGTCTGATGACGATGTAGACTTTTTTTTATAAAAGTGTATTCCTTTTGTAAATCTTGATTAAAACTACAACTACGCTTCGGTGCATTTTTTGCGAAAGTGAAAGTGAAAGTTAGTAACACAACGAATATATACGAGATTTAAAACTAGGAGCGCATTCTACTGTTTTGATATTAAACAAAATTGTCTACACAGCAACGGAATAATATTTTTTTTTTATTTGAAGAAATGTACGCGTATACCAAAATGGCAAAATTGGTAAACGTTTGTGTCCCAAATTATTTTTTATCAAATCCGGGACAAAAGCTAAAAAATATGCCAAAATCGGGACAAAACCGGTACGGCAGCTAATCCGGGACAAAGGTTCAAAAAATGTCAAATTCCGGGACTGTCCCGGACAATCCGGGACGAATGGTCACCTTAATTTTCATGTTGTATTTTGTGCCTATGCCCTTGAGTCTATTTTAGTGTTCTTGTAGATCTTCTATTTTCCCACGTATTAGTGCCTGATCGTCTGCAAATAGACGCTCTTTGATCTCTTCTGTCTTTGATGTGTGTGTGTGTGTGTGTGTGTGTGTGTGTATATATATATATATATATATATATATATATATATATAGTATGGCCTTTAGCGTCTTGACAGACGGTTGGTAGCAAGCAATCATGATAAGTCAGCAGTTTGGTAAAGTATTAGTGTCTCACAATGGGTGCTGCTTTACTGAACATCTTCTCTCGTGGCTGAATTTGCCAATCCTGGACAGACAGATCCATCCACAGAACGAGCAAGGTGTATTTGCGGTACCTGACCTTGTCTCTTTTCTCTTGCGCCTTTTGTCTTCTGAATTTGACATCAGCACTGTAGCGAAAGTTGCTGTGCCATTTTTTTATGTTTGCTCTCCATGTGCTACGATCTGCAGCCACATTTTCCCAGTTTCTTTCAATGATAAAAAAAATCCCCTCAATTAAGCCCTGCAAACATCCTTATATCTCAGCACTGGTCTGCCCTTTGGTCTCTTTCCGTCCTTAAGTTCGCCATACAATATTTGTTCGGGAATACGATTGTTTGTCATTTAATATAAGGATGATAATATCAATAATTTATTATATTGATAATGATTGAAGATATATATGTATATATATATATATATATATATATATATATATATATATATATATATATATGGCCCTTTTCGTCTTGTCAGACGGTCTAGTGGAGGCTATTGCGTATTTTTTTGAGGTATTGTTTTTGCCGAACAGCTTCTCTCGTGGCTAATTCTACCAATGTTTGACAAACACACGCGGTCACATAATGAACAGGTCAGGCTCGCTGGTCCACAGGGTTTACCATCCTTTTTCATGAGTCTCTTCTCTTCTAAGTCCTGTCTTAGAACAGTCTCAAATGTTGTTATACCGTTCCTTATACGTGCTCTCCATGATGTGCGATCACTTGCCAGATGTTGCCAGCCGTTTTCACAGATGGAGAAGTCTTTCAGAGATGATTTGCAGATATCTCTATATCGTAGTTTAGGTCTGCCGATTTGTCGTTTTCCGTGTTTTAGCTCGCCATATAGTATTTGCCTAGGAATGCGTTTTTCTTCCATCCGTTGGACATGCCCCAGCCATCTTAGCCTTCGACTTCTGAGCATCGACATGATTGTTAGGGTCTTAGCACGTTGCAGGACAGTTAAGTTGGTTATTTTGTCCTGCCATTTGATGTGCATTATTTTGCGGAGACATCGCATGTGGAAGACATTTAGTCTTTTTTCCTGGTTTGAGTATGTTGTCCAGGTTTCGGATCCATATAGTAGTGTGCTAAGCACACAAGTTTGATATATATATATATATATATATATGTTTGTGTGTGTGTGTGTGTATATATATATATATAATCGTTATTGCAATTTTATTACACAGATAGTACTCTGGAGCCGGGACTGTGGATTCCACGTTTGTGGTATTTTCTGCGGAGTGATAGCATTATCCTATGGTTCTCCCTGCCACCAGACTCGTTCAACATTACACAATTCTCTGTGTACTTCGTGGACAAAAGGTCCCCGTCCACGCCCTTTTTTGATGCGAAATACAACTCAGAGGTATGTATAGGTGGCGCTATGTATAGCTCAGTATGCACTATATGTCGTTCTATATATGTCCAATCATCATCATCACCATCATGTGCCATACCGGTTGGCGTAGACGAGCATGTCCTTCCACAAACTTCTATCTACAGTACATCGTATCAGTTCCGTTGTTGACTGTTTTCCATGACACCAAGCTATCCAGTATTTTCTCTCTTTGTCGTCCGAGATCTCTCTTTCCTTTTATTTTGCCAGTTGTAACCAAGTATTCCAACTTTCATCTTCTCATGATGTGCATGAAAAATGTTGATTGTTTAATTTCTGATGTTTCTAAGGAGTAATCTTTTTGTGTTTGCCTCTTTGAGAACTTCCTCATTGGTCTTTTTTAGCTGCAGAGCAAACTTGGAACAAAACCGAACCAAATAACATTTTTTATTATTTAATTATTGGTTTTTATAGCAAAATATACTAACAACGAAACAAATATCAGCAGGGCTGAAACTAAGAATGGCAAAATGTTACATCTTCTCAATATTCCTGTATGGTGCAGAAACATGGACATTAGACAAGAAAACAGAACAGAAAATTGAAGCCTTTGAAGTGTGATTTATAGAAGAATAGGTAGAATTGGATGGACAGAAAAGATAACAAACGATGAAGTTTTAAAACAACTGAAAATAAAAAGAGAACTACTAAATACAATTAAGACAAGACAAATGAAATTTTTGGGGAACGCTAAAAGACACAACAGCCTACTAAAAGTAATATTGGAAGGATACAAGGTAAAAGAGGCAGAGGCAGAACAAGACTAAGATGGACGAGTAACATCAAAAGATGGACAAGTCAATGTATGACAGCCTGCACCATCAAAGCAAGAAACAGAGTAGAATGGCGATCCATGGTAGCCAACCTTCGTTGCAGGGAAGGCACTCGATGATGATGAGAGCAAAATATGCGATGGGGCAAACTTGAAACAAAACCGAACGAAATCAAGAATTGTATTATTTAATTATTGGTTCTTAGAGCAAAATATGCGATGGAGCAAACTTGAAACAAAACAGAATAATTTCAGGGGAGATTTCACAACACTTGGAAAGGAATCATAAATAATCAACAACAGAAAAAAAAAAACAAAGAATAATATATGGCCCGATGCAGAATCGATCCATTTCTCCTCGACACGGCGTCTTGCAATGAGAAAAAAACGCCGGAGCACAAGTCCAACTAAGCTACCTAAGAATAAAAGATATCATTGGGTCCTGGACTGGCATTGGTAACATCACATTGGAATGAAGATTAGTGTTGTAAAGTTTCCGTTCTGCCTCTAGTGATATTCTCTTGTTGGACAAAAGCAGTGATAGTTTGTCTATAAGATTAGTGTTGTAAAGTCTCCGTTCTGCCTCTAGTGATATTCTCTTGTTGGACAAAAGCAGTGATAGTTTGTCTATAAGATTAGTGTTGTAAAGTCTCCGTTCTGCCTCTAGTGATATTCTCTTGTTGGACAAAAGCAGTGATAGTTTGTCTATAAGATTAGTGTTGTAAAGTTTCCGTTCTGCCTCTAGTGATATTCTCTTGTTGGACAAAAGCAGTGATAGTTTGTCTATAAGATTAGTGTTGTAAAGTCTCCGTTCTGCCTCTAGTGATATTCTCTTGTTGGACAACAGCAGTGATAGTTTGTCTATATTCAGTGTTTCTCGAAGTCGTCCTCTTTTCCTCTTACCTGATGTTTCCCATTTGAGAGCTGCTTAGTAATTCTCTTGTCGTTTCTTCTAATTACAGGCTTGACGAATGTTCATCTTCTTTTCTGAAAAATAGACGAGATTAAATGGCTGTATGTTCATTTCTTCTATTTCAGCATTGGCCTTGAATTCATTCCATTTAATGCAAAGTATCTTTCTTAAGCATTTGTCTTCAAATGCGTTGAGTTTTCTGTCTAAATCTCCTATGTCGTTTTCCAACTGTAACGTGCATATGTGAGGTAATACGTTAATTATTTTGAACTTACACTTAGACTTCATTATTCTGCTCGGTGGTGTATACTGGTTCCAAAAGAAGAGAAAATGCTGAGCCGATTCTAAACTATTCTTCCTCTTCTTCTATCCTTCCTCTGTTGCCGTTGGCGTCGAGGGGAGAAACAATCTGCCATTCTTTGCTCTTCTGTTGGCCTCTTCTGATGTTATTCATCCTAGTTACTCTAGTATTCCCTTTATCCACCTCTTTCTCGGTCTTCCTCTTAATCTGGCGTTTTCGTAGCGTTTGTTTATGGCTCTTTGAGTCATTGTTAGTTCCTTTTGTCTTGTTATGTGGCGAACCAATTTATCTGTTGTTTCTAAACTATATAAAAAGTAAAGGTTCCCTCCACGCCTTGAAAGTCGTATGGGGAATATGGTGTTAGTGACCAAATTTTTCTATAGCCACGGCACGTTTTTGGGTGATGTGGTCAGTATCACGCCAGGCCGCCTTTACTTCCCATAAAAATCTCTGGTATCCATGTTTAGAGGCTGGGTGAACCCCGGAGCCGTGTCAGTTCGAAAAAAAATCCGCCACTGCTGGGATCGAACCCGGACCCTTCTGGTTAGGAAGTGAGCACATTAACCACTCAGCCACCAGGAAGCGAGCACACTAACCACTCAGCCACAAGGAAGCGAGCACACTAACCACTCAGCCACAAGGAAGCAAGCACACTAACCACTCAACCACCAGGAAGCGAGCACACTAACCACTCAGCCACCAGGAAGCGAGCACACTAACCACTCAGCCACCAGGAAGCGAGCACACTAACCACTCAGCCACCAGGAAGCGAGCACACTAACCACTCAGCCACCAGGAAGCGAGCACACTAACCACTCAGCCACCAGGAAGCGAGCACACTAACCACTCAACCACCAGGAAGCGAGCACACTAACCACTCAGCCACCAGGAAGTGAGCACACTAACCACTCAGTCACCAGGAAGTGAGCACACTAACCACTCAACCACCAGGAAGCGAGCACACTAACCACTCAGCCACCAGGAAGCGAGCACACTAACCACTCAGCCACCAGGAAGCGAGCACACTAACCACTCAGCAACCAGGAAGCGAGCACACTAACCACTCAGCCACCAGGAAGTGAGCACACTAACCACTCAGCCACCAGGAAGTGAGCACACTAACCACTCAGCCACCAGGAAGCGAGCACACTAACCACTCAGCCACCAGGAAGCGAGCACACTAACCACTCAGCCACCAGGAAGCGAGCACACTAACCACTCAGCCACCAGGAAGCGAGCACACTAACCACTCAGCCACCAGGAAGTGAGCACACTAACCACTCAGCCACCAGGAAGCGAGCACACTAACCACTCAGCCACCAGGAAGCGAGCACACTAACCACTCAGCCACCAGGAAGTGAGCACACTAACCACTCAGCCACCAGGAAGCGAGCACACTAACCACTCAGCCACCAGGAAGCGAGCACACTAAAAACTCAGCCACCAGGAAGTGAGCACACTAACCACTCAGCCACCAGGAAGTGAGCACACTAACCACTCAGCCACCAGGAAGTGAGCACACTAACCACTCAGCCACCAGGAAGTGAGCACACTAAACACTCAGCCACCAGGAAGCGAGCACACTAAACACTCAGCCACCAGGAAGCGAGCACACTAACCACTCAGCCACAAGGAAGTGAGCACACTAACCACTCAGCCACCAGGAAGCGAGCACACTAACCACTCAGCCACCAGGAAGCGAGCACACTAACCACTCAGCCACCAGGAAGCGAGCACACTAACCACTCAGCCACCAGGAAATGAGCACACTAACCACTCAGCCACCAGGAAGCGAGCACACTAACCACTCAGCCACCGGGAAGCGAGCACACTAACCACTCAGCCACCGGGAAGCGAGCACACTAACCACTCAACCACCAGGAAGCGAGCACACTAACCACTCAGCCACCAGGAAGTGAGCACACTAACCACTCAGCCACCAGGAAGTGAGCACACTAACCACTCAGCCACAAGGAAGCGAGCACACTAACCACTCAACCACCAGGAAGCGAGCACACTAACCACTCAGCCACCAGGAAGCGAGCACACTAAACACTCAGCCACCAGGAAGCAAGCACACTAACTACTCAACCACCAGGAAGCGAGCACACTAACCACTCAGCCACAAGGAAGCGAGCACACTAACCACTCAACCACCGGGAAGCGAGCACACTAACCACTCAGCCACAAGGAAGCGAGCACACTAACCACTCAGCCACCAGGAAGTGAGCACACTAACCACTCAGCCACCAGGAAGCGAGCACACTAACCACTCAGCCACCAGGAAGCGAGCACACTAACCACTCAACCACCAGGAAGCGAGCACACTAACCACTCAGCCACCAGGAAGCGAGCACACTAACCACTCAGCCACCAGGAAGCGAGCACACTAAACACTCAGCCACCGGGAAGCAAGCACACTAACTACTCAACCACCAGGAAGCGAGCACACTAACCACTCAGCCACAAGGAAGCGAGCACACTAACCACTCAACCACCAGGAAGCGAGCACACTAACCACTCAGCCACAAGGAAGCGAGCACACTAACCACTCAGCCACCAGGAAGCGAGCACACTAAACACTCAGCCACCAGGAAGCAAGCACACTAACTACTCAATCACAAGGAAGCGAGCACACTAACCACTCAGCCACCAGGAAGCGAGCACACTAAACACTCAGCCACCAGGAAGCAAGCACACTAACTACTCAACCACCAGGAAGCGAGCACACTAACCACTCAGCCACAAGGAAGCGAGCCCACTAACCACTCAACCACCAGGAAGCGAGCACACTAACCACTCAGCCACCAGGAAGCGAGCACACTATTTACTCAACCACCAGGAAGCGAGCACACTAACCACTCAGCCACCAGGAAGCGAGCACACTAACCACTCAGCCACCAGGAAGCGAGCACACTAACCACTCAGCCACCAGGAAGCGAGCACACTAACCACTCAGCCACCAGGAAGCGAGCACACTAACCACTCAGCCACCAGGAAGCGAGCACACTAACCACTCAGCCACCAGGAAGCGAGCACACTAACCACTCAGCCACCAGGAAGCGAGCACACTAACCACTCAACCACCAGGAAGCGAGCACACTAACCACTCAGCCACCAGGAAGCGAGCACACTAACCACTCAGCCACCAGGAAGCGAGCACACTAACCACTCAGCCACCAGGAAGCGAGCACACTAACCACTCAGCCACCAGGAAGCGAGCACACTAACCACTCAGCCACCAGGAAGCGAGCACACTAAACACTCAGCCACCAGGAAGCAAGCACACTAACTACTCAATCACAAGGAAGCGAGCACACTAACCACTCAGCCACCAGGAAGCGAGCACACTAAACACTCAGCCACCAGGAAGCAAGCACACTAACTACTCAACCACCAGGAAGCGAGCACACTAACCACTCAGCCACAAGGAAGCGAGCCCACTAACCACTCAACCACCAGGAAGCGAGCACACTAACCACTCAGCCACCCGGAAGCGAGCACACTATTTACTCAACCACCAGGAAGCGAGCACACTAACCACTCAGCCACCAGGAAGCGAGCACACTAACCACTCAGCCACCAGGAAGCGAGCACACTAACCACTCAGCCACCAGGAAGCGAGCACACTAACCACTCAGCCACCAGGAAGCGAGCACACTAACCACTCAGCCACCAGGAAGCGAGCACACTAACCACTCAGCCACCAGGAAGCGAGCACACTAACCACTCAGCCACCAGGAAGTGAGCACACTAACCACTCAGCCACCAGGAAGCGAGCACACTAACCACTCAGCCACCAGGAAGCGAGCACACTAACCACTCAGCCACCAGGAAGTGAGCACACTAACCACTCAGCCACCAGGAAGCGAGCACACTAACCACTCAGCCACCCAGACCCCGAGTAAGATGGACAGACAACATCAAAGAAGCGCTACAACAACATCAATTGACAATGGATGAGCCACCAAAAAGGACGAGAACAGGAAGTTTGTATCTCCCTCGACACCCAAACAAGTACAAGAGGAAGTCTCTCTCTCTCTCTCTCTCTCTCTCTCTCTCTCTCTCTCTCTCTCTCTCTCTCTCTCTCTGCGATCAGGACTCAATCAGAGTAGGATTCCAGACTCTCACATGAAGTCAGCTGTCAGGTTAAGTGTGTTGATCGCCCCCACAGACAGAACATCACAATTAAATCCTGCCAGATCCACTTTGATTGAACACCCGTTAAAACGTTGCACTGTGTTCTGCGCCAGTGGCCCAGTGCATCCGATTTCAGCCAGCATTTTATTCAGGTTTGCATTCCTTAGCCTTTGATTGTCCCCAATCTTCCTGCAAGGCAGCAGATGATCTTTTCTGTAGGGGGATTCTGCCCTTAGATGGTCGGCCCTCCCAGGTTTACGAGCACCATCTGCCCGAGTCACTAGAGGTGACTAACACAGACATGCACACACAAAGATATGAGATGTGACTAACATAGACATGCACACAGTGATACGAGGCATGACTAACACTGACACACATCAATATATATGACACATGACTAACATAAACATGCACATAAAGATATGAGATATGACTGACATAGACATGCACACACAAAGATATGATACATGTCTAACATAAACATGCAACCAAAGATATGAGATATGACTGACATAGACATGCACACACAAAGATATGATACATGCCTAACATAAACATGCACACACAGATATGAGATATGACTGACATAGACATGCACACACAAAGATATGATACATGCCTAACATAAACATGCACACAAAGATATGAGATATGACTGACATAGACATGCACACACAAAGATATGATACATGCCTAACATAAACATGCACACAAAGATATGAGATATGAGATATGACCAAGAGGAAGTGAAGAAGAAGAAGAAGAAGAAGAAGAAGAAGAAGAAGAAGAAGAAGAAGAAGCATGATATCGCTTGTATTTACATCGTGTAAGTAAGGCTACATCGTTAACGCCATTAAATATCGTTGTTTGTGTGTGTCGCAGATGATATCAAAACACATGAAAAAAGCAACGTTAACGATCCCCAAGCCTCCTGCAGCTGAGTATAACTATGTGGTAAGTTTCCACATGTTATGTCACTTTTATACTTAATATTTCCTTTCACTTACTATTATATACATACGATCTTTGTTCAAACACGAAACTAAACCAGACCACAGGGATCCACTCAAAAGTCTATACAGAAGAGATCAAAGACAGGTTTTCTAGATTAGAACAGGAGACGCTCCCACCAAAGAACACCTGCACAAGCTAGACTCCATGCATAATCATAAGTGCAGGCACTGTCATTATCAAATAGAATAAGTCGACTACTTGTTGCTACACTGTCATTATCAGCTGGAATCTTTCACCCACTTGTTGCTACACTGACATTATCAGCTAGAATCTGTCACCCACTTGTTGCTACACTGACATTATCAGCTAGAATCTGTCACCCACTTGTTGCTACACTGACATTATCAGCTAGAATCTGTCACCCACTTGTTGCTACACTGACATTATCAGCTAGAATCTGTCACCCACTTGTTGCTACACTGATATTATCAGCTAGAATCTGTCACCCACTTGTTGCTACACTGACATTATCAGCTAGAATCTGTCACCCACTTGTTGCTACACTGATATTATCAGCTAGAATCTGTCACCCACTTGTTGCTACACTGACATTATCAGCTAGAATCTGTCACCCACTTGTTGCTACACTGACATTATCAGCTAGAATCTGTCACCCACTTGTTGCTACACTGACATTATCAGCTAGAATCTGTCACCCACTTGTTGCTACACTACCATCATCAGCTAGAATCTGTCACCCACTTGTTGCTACACTACCATCATCAGCTAGAATCTGTCACCCACTTGTTGCTACACTACCATTATCATCTAGAATCTGTCACCCACTTGTTGCTACACTGACATTATCAGCTGGAATCTGTCACCCACTTGTTGCTACACTACCATCATCAGCTAGAATCTGTCACCCACTTGTTGCTACACTACCATTATCATCTAGAATCTGTCACCCACTTGTTGCTACACTGACATTATCAGCTAGAATCTGTCACCCACTTGTTGCTACACTGACATTATCAGCTAGAATCTGTCACCCACTTGTTGCTACACTACCATTATCATCTAGAATCTGTCACCCACTTGTTGCTACACTACCATTATCATCTAGAATCTGTCACCCACTTGTTGCTATACTACCATTATCAGCTAGAATCTGTCACCCACTTGTTGCTACACTGACATTATCAGCTAGAATCTGTCACCCACTTGTTGCTACACTGACATTATCAGCTAGAATCTGTCACCCACTTGTTGCTACACTGACATTATCAGCTAGAATCTGTCACCCACTTGTTGCTACACTACCATCATCAGCTAGAATCTGTCACCCACTTGTTGCTACACTACCATCATCAGTTAGAATCTGTCACCCACTTGTTGCTACACTACCATCATCAGCTAGAATCTGTCACCCACTTGTTGCTACACTGACATTATCAGCTAGAATCTGTCACCCACTTGTTGCTACACTGACATTATCAGCTGGAATCTTTCACCCACTTGTTGCTACACTGACATTATCAGCTGGAATCTGTCACCCACTTGTTGCTACACTGACATTATCAGCTGGAATCTTTCACCCACTTGTTGCTACACTGACATTATCAGCTGGAATCTTTCACCCACTTGTTGCTACACTGACATTATCAGCTGGAATCTGTTACCCACTTGTTGCTACACTGACATTATCAGCTGGAATCTTTCACCCACTTGTTGCTACACTGACATTATCAGCTAGAATCTGTCACCCACTTGTTGCTACACTGACATTATCAGCTGGAATCTTTCACCCACTTGTCGCTACACTGACATTATCAGCTGGAATCTGTCACCCACTTGTTGCTACACTGACATTATCATCTAGAATCTGTCACCCACTTGTTGCTACACTGACATTATCAGCTGGAATCTTTCACCCACTTGTTGCTACACTGACATTATCAGCTGGAATCTTTCACCCACTTGTTGCTACACTGACATTATCAGCTGGAATCTGTCACCCACTTGTTGCTACACTACCATTATCAGCTAGAATCTGTCACACACTTGTTGCTACATTACCAGAACCTAACTACCCCATGCGCGGTTTCGCCTTATGTCTTTTGGCGTGTGCTGAGACTGCTACGATGGGGACTACAGTTACCTTTCTTTGTTTGGGAGATAAGTTAGTAATTCGGATGATTCCACTGGCACGGGCGGTTGAGCAATTATGGATTTTAATTCGTTTGCAGTGATACCGAGGCCTTCCATAACCAATAATAATAATAATAATAACTACCCCATGAAGACATCTTCTCCCAACCCAACCTGCCATTGACAACACACTTTCTGGACACACACACACATTATTTTTTAAAAAAAGCATGCAATTCCCTGCGATATGCAACAGAGGCTGTAAAGAGCAACTAGATCACAGCTATAGGGGATTACGCCAGGGCAAATTACACAAATACAGACACTCGCATATCATAATCACCATCATCATCATTGTCAGGAAAAATTAAAAGCTGTCTGGTATCTTTTCTCTTTGCTTCCATCTATCTCTTCGTCCCTCAATTTTCCCAGTTTTCACAATATATTCAAGCAGCAACCTACTAAATGCATGGGTGAAAATAGATGATTTTTTCTTTCCAAAATTTGGAAATTACCTCTCTTTTTGCTTTGGCCTCTTTCAGAACGTTTTCGTTACTCATCTTTGCTGTCATGGTCTCAAATAAAAATTTCAACAGCCTCCAGTGATTTTATTCTCTGTTGTCCTATTGCTCATGATTCACATCCATATTTTAAGATTGGCTCTACATAAGAGGTAAGAACTTGTGTGTTTCTTGTTTCCATTATCGAGATATATAACCTTCACCTGTTATACATTCAAAGTGATTAGAGGAATCCGAATATTAAAACCGAAAAAGAACTTGTATGGATAAAAATAGAATATTGCATCCCCCGAGAACCTCAGATTTACCAATCTTTGATCTTTTTATTGCCATTATTATTCTCATGTGCCACACCGGTTGACGCAGGCGATCATGTCCTTCCATAATCTTCTATCTACAGTGCATTTTGTCAATTATGTTGTTGACTGTTTTCCATGCCATGACACAAAGCTATCCAGTAATTTCTCTCATTTTCGTCCACGATCTCTCTTTCCTTTTATTTTGCCAGTTGTAACCAAGTATTCCAACTTTCCTCTTCTCGTGATGTGCCCGAAAAATGTTGCTTGTTATAATTATTCTATTAAAATATAATTAAACATAAATATTGACTATAACTAACGATGTCACATGCTGTGTGTGGTCTCACAAAATGAAACCACTCCCATAGGGTATTAATTTTAATAATGAGGGGAGTGTACTAGGTACAGGACATCTTTACTCAAAAGTGCTGTCAGATTTAATCTCCATGATTACAACTATAATACTACTTTGAGATTGTTTGCTTGCGTTCACCCAATGATTAAAGGAATACTCCTCCTCGTCGTCCGTCATTAAAAGAACATTACATTGGAGCGTATGCGTAGCTTTGATGTTCGCAGTAGAACTATGATATTTGGTCCTATCGACCCGTCGCATCTGACTTCAGTATGGCATTTGTAAGAAGCTGGTTGCCTTCCCTTTCGATCTCTACTCACTTGGGAAGATTGATTAGTCTGATTCTAGAGGCACCACGAAGTGGTGGAATAGGGTCTGGATCTTATTGTTGTTTTCTGTTAGGATCATCATCATCACTGCACACAGGACGAACCCATAGGTGTTGCGATATCCCCCTCGAAAAAATCACACTAAAATCCTAGACCACGTGCACGAACTCCGTAGCAGGGCCTGGGATCCATGGTGTTTGTACATTACTGCTGACAATTTCTCCCGGGCAGCGGCATATTTATGGCCAACTCTTTATTATTTTACCTGCCAAGGGTTCTTTAAAGTGCACACAGGACCTCTTATTTATTGCTCTTATCCAATAGTGCTAGGCACAGGTTAGTCTGTTTCTAGAGATACTGCGAAGAGTTGGAGTAGGGTCTGCATGGTTCACCAATCCCAGCGCAAGGCATCAGTTATGAATCGTTAACAGCTTCGGTTCTGGTCCTACCCTGAGTCTTCGCATTTTGAGAAGAAATCAAATTAACTTGGTGGTTGGTTGGTTGCGCTCGTCCGATGACTGAAGTATTCTAGAGTATTCGTAGACTGTAGAATTCCTCTTCGTCATCCGCCCTTAAAGGACGTTAAGTGGACGTGTCTGCCTTGTGTTGTGGTTTGCAGTATAACTGTTATATTTGCGCCTTTCGGCCCAATACATCCGACTTCAGCACGACATTTTTGAGTACCGGGTTGTCTTCCCTCTTCGATCCCTGCTCGCTTGGCCAGACTATATAGGTTATTCTGTTACTGGAGGCACCACGGAGAGGTGGAGCAGGGTCTGGATGGTTTTGGTTCACCGATCCTGATGCAAGCCATCAGCTGTGAGTCGCTGACAACTTCCAGCTCTGGTGCTGGGATGCGCGCCTTCGCCTCCAAAATTAACTTGAAATGTTTAAAAAAAAAAAAAAAATATATATATATATATATAAACGAGAAAAGATAGTAGTAGTTCGATTTCACTTCAATTATGCAGGCTCTGGCGAAACTGAGACCCACCAACAATCTCAAAATAATCTAATTTTCAGACGATTAATTTACACATCGACCACTTCTGACTCCCACGTAAGTCAACAGCACAGCGGTAGTTTAATCTTAGAATATCCGAGGCGCGGACTATAAGGGATAAGAAATGACATCATCGACCGTAGGTGAGCTTCACCGGACGCTTGCAATACCGACAGTTAAAAAAATGGATTTCCCAGCCCGATCTATCTTTATTACCTATTATCAGTTTCTGATTCACTCCTTCCCGTTGAATTACGCCATTCCAAAGCAGCATGTACGCGAGTCTATATAAAAGGCTGCTGTAATTACAAGTCACTTTAGACTGCTGCCACCACAAAAAGGACATGAATGTGCTGGGTTAAAGCTAAGACAAGTAAGTATACGACCGGGTAAAGACCTTAGATTCTATCAGAACCATTCCGCAGATGTAAGTGTAGTTATTTTGTGCTGAATATATTGTAAGCTTTGGGAGCCGCGATAGCTCAGTGGTTAGTGAACTTGACTACAAAGGACAAGAGGTAGGGTTCGATCCCAACCGACGGCTTCCAGGTTCACCCAACCTTTAATGGGTAGCGGATTTTTTTCTGGGAAAGCAAAGTGGCACGGGCGTAATACCGACCACATTACCCCATAAATCTTGTGCCAAAGTTCTGTAAAATGTATGGTCACTAACACCATATTCCCTATGTGCCATTTGGCGTGATGTTGGTACTGTACTGTATATTGTAAGCTTTAGAGTTCAATGCAGCGGGAAGTCGACGCCTATGATTCATGACCCAGGCGAGCCCACCTCCCTTACAGTGCCTAGAAGTTAAAGGGCCGAAACACTTGCTCGACGGGTTCTCCTTCTGATGATCAGATTCCCTCCTGCTGCGAAGCTCTGTACAAAGAGTTTCTTATTATTTTAATTATCTTGATATAACAGATAAGTGCATATATCTGGGCAGTAAAATAGACAAAGAAGGGGGAACAGAGAATGATACCAAAATAAGGATACCAAAAGCAAGAGGAGTTTTCGTTGCCTCTGGAAACATATGGAAGTAAAAAAAAAATTGGTTAAATACAAAATTAAAATTTTCAACTTCAGTGTTAAGTCAGTATTATTATATGGCTGTGAAACATGGAGAACAACAAAAATGACAATCATGAAGATACAGACCTTCAATAATGGATGCTTTACGCAGAATAAAAGGATGGAAATGGCAGGACAAAATCACTAATGTAGAATTATGGAAATGTACCAGTCAAATACCTGTGGATAAAGAGATACAGCGAAGACGATGGCGCTGGATAGGACACACACTGCGGAAGCCAACTGATAGTATTATACAATATGCCCTTTTTTGGAATCCCCAAGGAAAGATACACAGATGAAGAACAAAATATTCTTGGAGAAGACAGATGGAAGCAGAGATGAAAATGATGGGGAAGACATGGAATGATTTTTAAAAAATGGCAAGAAATAGAACGGATTGGGAAGTGTTTGTTGAAAACCTACGCTACACAGGGAGTTGAAAGATAGATGAAGAAGTAGAAGAGGAACAAGAGCTGAAGATGGACATTGACAGAAAGCTGATAGGTGTGTCGTCTCTGTTTCCAGGTGTGGGCTGACGACAAATTTCGCATGGTTCCGGAGAAGTGTCATTGTTGGATCTGGCTAAACAATGAGAAGACATGTAAAAATATATGTGGAGGAGCGACGATAACGGTTACAGTTACATAGGTGACTAGTTTATTTATGTCAGAATTAAAAGTAATTGCTCTATTTATTTCAGCTTTTAAAAGTCATTGCTTTGTTTATGTCAGAATTAAAAATAATTGCTCTATTTATTTCAGCATTTAAAAGTCATTGCTTTGTTTATGTCAGAATTAAAAGTAATTGCTCTATTTATTTCAGCAGTTAAAAGTAATTGCTTTATTTATGTCAGAATTAAAAGTAATTGCTCTATTTATTTCAGCATTTAAAAGTCATTGCTTTGTTTATGTTAACATTTAAAAGTCATTGCTTTGTTTATGTCAGCATTTAAAATTCATTGCTTTGTTTATGTCAGAATTAAAAGTAATTGCTCTATTTATTTCAGCATTTAAAAGTCATTGCTTTGTTTATGTTAACATTTAAAAGTCATTGCTTTGTTTATGTCAGCATTTAAAATTCATTGCTTTGTTTATGTCAGAATTAAAAGTAATTGCTCTATTTATTTCAGCATTTAAAAGTCATTGCTTTGTTTATGTCAGAATTAAAAGTCATTGCTTCGTTTATGTCAGAATTAAAAGTAATTGCTCTATTTATTTCAGCATTTAAAAGTCATTGCTTTGTTTATGTCAGCATTTAAAAGTCATTGCTTTGTTTATGTCAGCATTTAAAATTCATTGCTTTGTTTATGTCAGAATTAATTAATTGGTTTTTAATTGTCAGCATTGATAAGTAGCTGGTTTAATTATATACGAATTAATATGTAATCTGTTTAATTATCTGAGCATTTACAAGTAATTGGTTTATTTATGTCAGCATTTACAAGTAATTGGTTTATTTATGTCAGCATTTACAAGGAATTGGTTTATTTATGTCAGCATTTACAAGTAATTGGTTTATTTATGTCAGCATTATTAAGTAATTGGTTTATTTACGTCTGCACTTACAAATAATTGGTTTATTTATGTCAGCACTTACAAGTAATTGGTTTATTTATGTCAGCATTATTAAGTAATTGGTTTATTTATGTCAGCATTATTAAGTAATTGGTTTATTTATGCCAGTGTTAAAAGTAAATTTTTTTTTGTCAGTGTTAAAAGTAATTGGCGTATTTATGTCAGCATTTATTTAAATCAGAATGACAAATATTTTGTTATATTTATGTCAGAATTTGAATGTAATTTCTTTATGTTTGTCGGCATTACAAACAACATTCGGCAAAAGTCTTCATCAGATAAAATAAATAAACTATACAAATGACATATAAGAATGAAAGGAAAATATAATGCCGTAGCTGAACTAATAGAAAGACAAGACAAAATATAAAATAAACAGTGGGAAGCGACAAGTCGCCGGTCTCAAGACAGAGAGGTTGTTAGTTCAAATCCTGGCTGCACCAATTGGGATTTTTCTTTGTGATTTCTCTCTGCGGCAACCACCCCCTGGTCTCAGCAGCGAGGCCCGGCTTGAAACGTCAATTACTCATAGACGAGAAAAATATGAGTACCTCCGAAATCCGAGTTATCTGCCTGTGATATAGAGTTGTGATGTTCTTTGTTCTTTATCTTTATCTCGTATAGTGGCTAGTACTTCAATGATCACAGCACATCACAACATTGATGTTACTACATGTAACAGATATGATCATGACAGAGTCTTTTTCTTGAATATATAATGATATCACGTTTATTGAATTCTGCTGGCAACATGATCTATAGTCTTGGATGCAATGTTAATTAATGTCACACAATTTATTATAATTTATCTACTTACGACATGTAAGATGAACACACACTAAAAGAATTAGGTTTTTTTTTTTTTTAAATTGAAGAAAATGAGTCTAGAGGAGACTCATGTGAAATTATGTAACTGAGTGATAACTCAGAAAGGTTACATAAGAAATTAAGAGATTTTAAGTTGTATGAGAGGTACTAACCTGAAGAAGATGAGTCTAAAGAAGTAGACTCATGTGAAAATAATCGTGTAACGAGAGTGGTAACTCGTAAAAGGTTATATAAGGAGAAATGGAATTTGAGAGAGAGTTTCCAGAAGTTATAGAGACTAAATGGTAGTCCTGTGAGTATAAGAGATGTAAATAGAAATATCTGAGTCGAATAAATGAATATGACTGATAGATACTGTCAAGTGGACGGTGTCCAGATAATTCTGATATTGAGAGTAGAGAGGAGATACTAAAAGAGAGTATCATGAAGAAGTTGAGTTTTAAAATAGAGCTCAGAGAAAGAGTATGATGTAAATAAGTCTGAAGTATATATGTATGTATATTGATATATTGTTGCTCAAACTAAGTGTTGTTTGTGATTTGTAGTCTCCGGAGATATGTGAATTGTCTACGTATGGTCATATATGTTCTATGTGAATTGAGCAAATATGTGAAAATTTTTTATCATGAATATTTTTATTTCAGACTTCTTTGACAGTCTGTCAGAGGTTTCATTTGTAAAATGTTGAAGATAATGTTTAATGTTTTATTAATACCTTACAAATGCGTGTTGTACATGGTTTGTCTTATGAGTTTATTTATAGGATATTGGGATCACAGATGCCAGTCGACAGATGTCTGGTGATGCCTGTGATGTAGCCTCAAGAAGCTGACAAACAGTCATTGTCAAGAATTAGTTAACATTTTCAATAAGACTTGCATTATAGTAAATGGTTGAGTTACTCATTCAAGGGACACAACTGGACATATTTTCAAAAATTAAGTCCCTTGGAAATGTTAAAGTTTTTTGGTTACAAATAAGTTTTATTGCTCAGTACCTTATTGTCTCCTAGATTGTGTTGATGCTTATGTATTATTAAAGAATGAATGTTGTATGGTGACAATTATTTAGAGGAACATTGTACTGAATTTTTTTAAAGTAACTTAGAATTGTTGATTTACTATTATGATTAATAGTCATATATTAATGATGTTCCATATAACTCTGTTACTGTTTTATGTAGATGATACTAAGATTTATTTACTTGGAAATAAATCTCATATGTAATAAGGGAGGAATATGTAACAGTAAGCTAAGGAAGCATAGAGAGAGCAGGTAATTTAGTCGTTACCGCTCCTTGAATAGACGATGGCAGTATCATATAGTGGCGACCAGCAGATTTAACTATAATGATGGTATTTCAGTATCACTAGTGAGTCAGAAGTTTAGTTACAGTAGAGGTTATAGGAGAAGGGTAGTAACCTGGAGGAAGGAGTGAGGTACAGAGTAATTGGACAAAGCGATGGGATTTTCCATGATCCCCACTCACCTGTTGTAGAGGGTGGGTAGTGATACGCACCGAAGGAGAGGTCCAGAATAGTGGAATGACACATACAACCAGTTGTTGTGAGGATGACCATCACGCATCGACCTCATGACGTATTGTCAAATCTCCACGATTGTCCATGCAAGTTAGTTGTTATTGTAAATGACCATCACATGATACCACGCACTAAACTCATGGTGTTACTCTGCCAGGTAATTAGCTACCAGGAGAGGTCAGTGTCATGAGGTAATGTTATTCCAAATAGGGCGTAGAGATTTCGGGGAAACAGGATGCTTTGCCCAAATTTGGGAAAGTCCAGGTGTGAGTCACAGATGGTGGACACTGGACACGTAAACGTAGGTGACCAACACTTGTGATCAGTCGCAGGGGCACTCGGCAGAGCAGCTGATTGGCTGCTGAGCCTCAGGAAGAAGGGAGCTGTTTGAGTATTTAAGGTTATGCACAACAGTTTAAGTTAAGTTGAGCCAGAGATGTAGACAAAAGTTAAACGAGATAGAACAAGCAAGTTAGGAGAGCGAACCAGCAGTTGAGTTAGGAATTTAGACAAGAAGCAGTTAAGCAGTTTAGAAACAGTTAGAGTCAGAACAGTGAGAAGTTAAGAGTAGAAGTCTTGAGTAGCCAAGTCAGTTAAGAATCAACAAGTTATAATTATAGGTGTGAAGTAGCTTTGGAAGACAGTGAAAGATTAATTCAAGAATTGTGTGTGTTCATCTTACATGTCGTAAGTAGATAAATTATAATAAATTGTGTGACATTAATTAACATTGCATCCAAGACTATAGATCATGTTGCCAGCAGAATTCAATAAACGTGATATCATTATATATTCAAGAAAAAGACTCTGTCATGATCATATCTGTTACATGTAGTAACATCAATGTTGTGATGTGCTGTGATCATTGAAGTACTAGCCACTATACGAGATAAAGATAAAGAACAAAGAACATCACAACTCTATATCACCTGTGCGGCGAGGGACCTCTGTGAACACGGCTGCCAGGAAAATAACGGATTAACACCGTAAATTAAGTTTCTAGTCTATGCGGATTTCACCAAAGGTGAAAGCTGGCGGAAACCCCCTCCCCCCCCCCCCTACCTCCCAAAAAAATAATAAAAATAAATAAATAATAATTAATAAATATAAATTTAAAAATAATTTGTCTAGTTTGTATAATTTCTATATTTATTTGTTATAACGAAGGTTTTTTGCCGAAGCAGTGCAATTTTTCGGGTCTTTTAAATAGTTTAGCTAGCTCCATTCTATCGCATGTTTATTTTATATTTGAAAGAGGACAGAAAGAGGAGAAAAGACATAAAGACATTTAACCTGTTAAGTGGGGATGGGTTAGTTCAGACCAGAGCGTGTACCACTCGTCGGTGGGTTCTGTGTCTTCACTTTAAAGATCTTCATCTACTTCTGGGTCCTGTGCCTGGCCCCGTGACCAAGGACTGTTCTGCTTGGGTGACCCTGCCATGAGCTAAGCTCCTTTTCAACTCCAATGTTAAGTCAGTCTTATTACATGGCTGTGAAACATGGAGAACAACAAAATTGACAATCATGAAGCTACAGACTTTCATTAATGGATGCTTATACGCAAAATAAAAGGATGGAAATGGCAGGACAAAATCACTAACATAGAATTATGGAAATGTACCAGTCAAATCGGTTGGCTTACCACGGCAACAGCCGGGTTTCGTACCCTGGCGAGGACACCTGGGTTTTACTAATTCCCTAAAAATTAGTAGGAGCCGCGATAGCTCAGTGGTTAGTGAAATGGACTACTACGGACAAGGGGTAGGGTTCGATCCCAACCGACGGCTCCGGGTTCACCCAGCCTTAAATGGGTACCGGATTTTTTCTGGGAAAGTAAAACAGCACGGGCGTAATACCGACCACATTACCCCAAAAATCATGTGCTGAAGGTCTGTAAAATATAGGGTCACTAACACCATATTTCCCTATACGCCACTTGGCGTGACGGGGGGTACTTTACTACTTACCAGTCAAATACCTGTGGATAGAGAAATACAGCGAAGACGATGGCGCTGGATAAGACACACACTGCGGAAGCCAACTGAGAATGTTACACAACAGGCCCTTTTTTTGAATCCCCAGGGGAAAAGACAAAGAGGAAGACCAAAGAATTCTAGGAGAAGACAGATAGAAGCAGAGATGAAGATGATGGGGAAGACATGGAATGATCTTAAAAGAATGGCAAGAAACAGAACGACTTGTAAAGTGTTTGTTGAGGACCTATGCTCCACTGGGAGCTAAAAAGGTAGAAGAAGAAGAAGAAGAAGAGGAAGAACAAGAAGAATAAGTAGAAGAATAAGAAGAAGAATAAGAAGAAGAATAAGAAGAAGAAGAATAAAAAGATGAAGAAGATGAAGAATAGGAAGATGAAGAAGAAGAATAAGAAGAAGAAGAATATGAAGAAGATGAAGAAGAAGAAGAAGAAGAAGATGAAGAAGATGAAGAATAAAAAGGAGATGAAGAAGATGAAGAAGATGAAGAATAAGAATAAGAAGAAGATGAAGAAGAAGAAGAATAAAATGAAGATGAAGAAGATGAAGAATAAAAAGATGAAGATGAAGATTAAGAAGAAGAAGAAGAAGATGAAGAATAAAAAGATGAAGATGAAGAATAAGAAGAAGAAGAAGAAGAAGAAGAAGAAGAAGAAGAAGAAGAAGAAAAAGATAAAGAAGAAGAAGAATAAGAAGAAGAAGAAGAAGAAGAATAAGAAGAAGAAGAAGAAGATGAAGAATAAGAAGAAGAAGAAAGATGAAGAAGATGAAGAATAAGAAGATGAAGAAGATGAAGAAGAAGAAGAATAAGAAGAAGAAGAATAAGAAGAAGAAGAAAGATGAAGAAGATGAAGAATAAGAAGAAGAAGAAAGATGAAGAAGATGAAGAATAAGAAGATGAAGAAGATGAAGAAGATGAAGAAGATGAAGAATAAGAAGAAGAAGAAAGATGAAGAAGATGAAGAATAAGAAGATGAAGAAGATGAAGAAGAAGAAGAAAAGAATAAGAAGAATAAGAAGATGAAGAAGAAGAATAAGAAGAAGAAGAAGAAGAATAAGAAGAAGAAGAAGAAGAAGAAGAATAAGAAGAATAAGAAGAAGAATAAGAAGAAGAATAAGAAGAAGAATAAGAAGAATAAGAAGAAGAATAAGAAGAAGAATAAGACGAAGAAGAAGAAGAATAAGAAGAAGAAGAATAAGAAGATGAAGAAGAAGAATAAGAAGAAGAATAATAAGAAGAAGAAGAAGAAGAAGAATAAGAAGAAGATGAAGAATAAGAAGAAGATGAAGAAGAAGAAGAAGAAGAAGAAGAAGAAGAAGAAGAAGAAGAAGAAGAAGAAGAAGAAGAAGAAGAAGAATAAGAAGAAGAAGAAGAAGAAGAAGAAGAAGAAGAAGAAGAAGAAGAAGAAGAAGAAGAAGAAGAAGAAGAATAAGAGGAAGAAGAAGAAGAAGAATAAGAAGAAGAAGATGAAGAATAAGAAGAAGAAGAAGAATCTACTTCTGGCTCCTTTGTCTGGCCCCGTGATCAAGGACTGTCCAGCTCGTATGATCCTGCCACGAGCTAAGTTCCGCCGGGATACCTTTTTGGACCCCGGGGGTACACAAGCCCTTCAATAAGATTAAGGTTAGCCCACGATCTATGCTGGGTGGGAGGCTCTACATAGAAATGAAACAAACAAAAATATAGGGGGAAATAAAATAGGAAAAAAAACTGTATGTTTAAAGCTTTACGTAATAAGTGGACAACACAAATTAGAACAACGTTTCGGCTCAATAGCCCTTCAGTAGGAGTAAATATACAACAGACACAGAGATGTGTATTTAAAATAAAAAATAAAAAAATATTTCGAAATTATTTTATTATTTTTGTATTTTTTGTATTAATCTATGTTAATAGAAGCGAGAAAGAGAGTTCATCGGTGCTATATAGAACCAATTCTGACCTATGGAAGCGAATCGTGGACAGTAGACAAACAAATGAAAAGACGATCAGAGGCCACAGAGATGGGATTTCTCAGAAGAATATTGAAAGTTTCCTGGACAGCTAAAAAGACCAATGAGGAAATTCTCAAAGAGGCCAACACAAAACGGGAGCTCCTAAAAAAAATCAGAAAGAAGCAATCAATATTTTTTCGGGGACATCATGAGAAGAGGAAAGTTGGAATACTTGGTTACAACAGGAAAAATAAAAGGAAAGAGAGATCGCGGGCGACAAAGAGAGAAAATACCAGATAGCTTGGTGTCATGTCATGGCAAAAAGTCAACAACAGAACTGATACGATGTACTGTAGATAGAAGATTGTCGAAGGACATGATCGTCTACGCCAACCGGTATGATGTCACATGATGATGATGGTTTTTGAATTAATTTTTTAAAAAATCTTAAATGCATATGTGTGTGTGTGTGTGCTGCATGTTTGTTCCTGCAGAAGAACTTTTGAGCCGAAACATTGTTCTAATTTGTGTCGCCCACATTTTACGTTAAGCTTAAAAAATATCTTTTTTTTTTCTATATATTAAAAAAAATTATCCTTATTAGCTTTAATGCAGCTTCGCATTTGTTTGCATCTCTTTGCTTTGTCCATACGGGAAACTCTACAGTGCTTTCGAATCACTGACCCAGACAGCAGTCTTCAAGAGAGATTCCGGAATCCTAGTCTGAATGAGCCATGATCAGCAGAACAAAGGAGAATCTCTTTATTTCATGTAAATCCTAAAAATTATGGGGTTTTGTTTCTTTAAATTCAGAAAGTGATTAATTTTATACAGGGTGTTTATAAAGTCTCACTACACTTGGTATCTAGGTCAATTTGAAAAAAAATGTTTATGACGTCATCACAATATGTGCTCCCACTGTCAATTGTGCGATACACACGGGTAGTTGTTCAAAGATTTATAGCAAGATTTCCTGATAAACAACCTCCTCATCGCATTACGGTTAGAAATTTGTTGAATAAGTTTATTGCTACTGGAAATGTGGAAGATGCTCCACGATCTGGTAGGCCTGCTGTGAATGATGAAATATGTTTAGATATCCAAGACAGAATCCTTAAAAGTCCAGACAAGTCATTAAGAAAACTGTCGCAACAAGTGAACTTACCATTGAGCACATATTGTGATGACGTCATAAACATTTTTTTTCAAATTGACCTAGATACCAAGTGTAGTGAGACTTTATAAACACCCTATAGTTTCAGGTAATGAAACCAGTAATGTACAAATTTGCACACAAAAAAACCTATTGCTTTTAGTTTCTTCTTCTTCCTTTCAAGTACCTGTGCAGCATCTCTTCAACAAACACTTTCAGCTCCATGTGGAATATAGGTCTTCAACAAACACTTTCAGCTCCATGTGGAATATAGGTCTTCAACAAACACTTTCAGCTCCATGTGGAATATAGGTCTTCAACAAACACTTTCAGCTCCATGTGGAATATAGGTCTTCAACAAACACTTTCAGCTCCATGTGGAATATAGGTCTTCAACAAACACTTTCAGCTCCATGTGGAATATAGGTCTTCAACAAACACTTTCAGCTCCATGTGGAATATAGGTCTTCAACAAACACTTTCAGCTCCATGTGGAATATAGGTCTTCAACAAACACTTTCAGCTCCATGTGGAATATAGGTCTTCAACAAACACTTTCAGCTCCATGTGGAATATAGGTCTTCAACAAACACTTTCAGCTCCATGTGGAATATAGGTCTTCAACAAACACTTTCAGCTCCATGTGGAATATAGGTCTTCAACAAACACTTTCAGCTCCATGTGGAATATAGGTCTTCAACAAACACTTTCAGCTCCATGTGGAATATAGGTCTTCAACAAACACTTTCAGCTCCATGTGGAATATAGGTCTTCAACAAACACTTTCAGCTCCATGTGGAATATAGGTCTTCAACAAACACTTTCAGCTCCATGTGGAATATAGGTCTTCAACAAACACTTTCCAAGCCGTCCTGTTTCTTGCCATTCTTTTAAGATAATTCCTTGTCTTCCCCATCACCTTCATATCTGCTTCCACCTGTCTTCTCCAAGAAAATGTTGGTCTTCCTCTTCCTCTCTTCCCCTAGGGATTCCAAAAAAATCGTGTCGTGTAATACTCTCTGTCGTCTTCAAACAGTGTGTGTCCTGATCAGCGTCATCATCTTCGTCGCATGCCTTTGTCCACTGCTGGTTGACTTCCACTTTCCCATAGTTCTAAATTAGTGATTTTCATCTTTTTTATTCCGCGCAAGTATCCATTAATAGTAGTCTGTATCTTCATGATTGTCATTTTTATTGTTCTGCGTGTTTCACAGCCATATAATCATCACTTTTAGTGCTCATACTATATTCCACTAAATGCTGAATTTACACAAATAGACCACACAAGTTTAATGTGTGAATATCAGTGCAAATAAGATGAACTGCTCATCCATATGAACACCATAGTACTAGGTTTGTTTATGGGAATACATCTACAGTAATCTCTCCTTCACTTAACAACATCAATCTCTCCTTCATATAGCCACATCAATCTTTTCTTCATATAGCCACATCAATTCCTCCTTCATATAACCACATCAATCTCTCCTTCATATAACCACATCAATCTTTTCTTCATATAACCACATCAATCTCTCCTTCATATAGCCACATCAATCTCTCCTTCATATAGCCACATCAATCTCTCCTTCACATAGCCACATCAATCTCTCCTTCATATAGCCACATCAATCTCTCCTTCATATAGCCACATCAATCTCTCCTTCATATAGCCACATCAATCTCTCCTTCATATAGCCACATCGATCTCTCCTTCGTATAGCCACACCAATATTTTCTTCACATAGCCACATCAATCTCTCCTTCATATAGCCACATCAATCTCTCCTTCATATAGCCACATCAATCTCTCCTTCATATAGCCACATCAATCTCTCCTTCATATAGCCACATCAATCTCTCCTTCACATAGCCATATCAATCTCTCCTTTATATAGCCACATCAATCTCTCCTTCATATAGCCACATCAATCTCTCCTTCATATAGCCACATCAATCTCTCCTTCATATAGCCACATCAATCTCTCCTTCATATAGCCACATCAATCTCTCCTTCATATAGCCACATCAATCTCTCCTTCATATAGCCACATCGATCTCTCCTTCGTATAGCCACACCAATATTTTCTTCATATAGCCACATCAATCTCTCCTTCACATAGCCACATCAATCTCTCCTTCATATAGCCACATCAATCTCTCCTTCACATAGCCACATCAATCTCTCCTTCATATAGCCACATCAATCTCTCCTTCATATAGCCACATCAATCTCTCCTTCATATAGCCACATCAATCTCTCCTTCATATAGCCACATCAATCTCTCCTTCATATAGCCACATCAATCTCTCCTTCATATAGCCACATCGATCTCTCCTTCGTATAGCCACACCAATATTTTCTTCACATAGCCACATCAATCTCTCCTTCATATAGCCAAATCAATCTCTCCTTCATATAGCCACATCAATCTCTCCTTCATATAGCCACATCAATCTCTCCTTCATATAGCCACATCAATCTCTCCTTCACATAGCCATATCAATCTCTCCTTTATATAGCCACATCAATCTCTCCTTCATATAGCCACATCAATCTCTCCTTCATATAGCCACATCAATCTCTCCTTCATATAGCCACATCAATCTCTCCTTCATATAGCCACATCAATCTCTCCTTCATATAGCCACATCAATCTCTCCTTCATATAGCCACATCAATCTCTCCTTCACATAGCCACATCAATCTCTCCTTCATATAGCCACATCAATCTCTCCTTCATATAGCCACATCAATCTCTCCTTCATATAGCCACATCGATCTCTCCTTCGTATAGCCACACCAATATTTTCTTCACATAGCCACATCAATCTCTCCTTCATATAGCCACATCAATCTCTCCTTCATATAGTCACATCAATCTCTCCTTCATATAGCCACATCAATCTCTCCTTCATATAGCCACATCAATCTCTCCTTCATATAGCCACATCAATCTCTCCTTCACATAGCCACATCAATCTCTCCTTTATATAGCCACATCAATCTCTCCTTCATATAGCCACATCAATCTCTCCTTCATATAGCCACATCAATCTCTCCTTCACATAGCCACATCAATCTCTCCTTCATATAGCCACATCAATCTCTCCTTCATATAGCCACATCAATATCTCCTTCATATAGCCACATCAATCTCTCCTTCACATAGCCACATCAATCTCTCCTTCACATAGCCACATCAATCTCTCCTTCATATAGCCACATCAATCTCTCCTTCATATAGCCACATCAATCTCTCCTACATATAGCCACATCAATCTCTCCTTCATATAACCACATCAATCTCTCCTTCACATAGCCATATCAATCTCTCCTTTATATAGCCATATCAATCTCTCCTTTATATAGCCACATCAATCTCTCCTTCATATAGCCACATCAATCTCTCCTTCATATAGCCACATCAATCTCTCCTTCATATAGCCACATCAATCTCTCCTTCATATAGCCACACCAATATTTTCTTCACATAGCCACATCAATCTCTCCTTCACATAGCCAGATGTATATTTCTAATTCATATATCTACATAAACTGTTCCTTCACAGAGTCACGCCAATTTCATTGTGTTAGAATCGGCACCTCTATTTCTCCTACCTATAATCACGCCAATTTTATTGTGTTAGAATTGGCACCTCTATTTCTCCTACCTATAATCACGCCAATTTCATTGTGTTAGAATCGGCACCTCTATTTCTCCTACCTATAATCACGCCAATTTCATTGTGTTAGAATCGGCACCTCTATTTCTCCTACCTATAATAACGCCAATTTTATTGTGTTAGAATCGGCACCTCTATTTCTCCTACCTATAATCACGCCAATTTTATTGTGTTAGAATCGGCACTTCTATTTCTCCTACCTATAATCACGCCAAGTTTATTGTGTTAGAATCGGCACCTCTATTTCTCCTACCTATAATCACGCCAATTTTATTGTGTTAGAATCGGCACCTATATTTCTCCTACCTATAATCACGCCAATTTTATTGTGTTAGAATCGGCACCTCTATTTCTCCTACCTATAATCACGCCAATTTTATTGTGTTAGAATCGGCACCTCTATTTCTCCTACCTATAATCACGCCAATTTCATTGTGTTAGAATCGGCACCTCTATTTCTCCTACCTATAATCACGCCAATTTCATTGTGTTAGAATCGGCACCTCTATTTCTCCTACCTATAATCACGCCAATTTTATTGTGTTAGAATCGGCACTTCTATTTCTCCTACCTATAATCACGCCAATTTTATTGTGTTAGAATCGGCACCTCTATTTCTCCTACCTATAATCACGCCAATTTTATTGTGTTAGAATCGGTACTTATATTTCTCCTACCTATAATCACGCCAATTTTATTGTGTTAGAATCGGCACCTCTATTTCTCCTACCTATAATCACGCCAATTTTATTGTGTTAGAATCGGCACCTCTATTTCTCCTACCTATAATCACGCCAATTTCATTGTGTTAGAATCGGCACCTCTATTTCTCCTACCTATAATCACGCCAATTTCATTGTGTTAGAATCGGCACCTCTATTTCTCCTACCTATAATCACGCCAATTTATTGTGTTAGAATCGGCACCTCTATTTCTCCTACCTATAATCACGCCAATTTTATTGTGTTAGAATCGGCACCTCTATTTCTCCTACCTATAATCACGCCAATTTCATTTTGTTAGAATCGGCACCTCTATTTCTCCTACCTATAATCACGCCAATTTTATTGTGTTAGAATCGGCACCTGTATTTCTCCTACCTATAATCACGCCAATTTCATTGTGTTAGAATCGGCACCTCTATTTCTCCTACCTATAATCACGCCAATTTCTCTTTCGATAGAATCGTCATGTCTATGCCTCATGTATTCGTTATTATTATTTTTTAGTCTGATTTTTTAGGGCAGAAACTAAGGGGTGAAACTAAGGGGTGAAACTAAGGCGTGAAACTAAGGGCTGAAACTAAGGGCTGAAACTAAGGGCTGAAACTAAGGGCTGAAACTAAGGGCTGAAACTAAAGGCTGAAAGTAAGGGCTGAAACTAAGAATAGCAAAATGTTACATCTTCTCAATAATCCTGTATGGTGTAGAAACATGGACATTAGACAAGAAAACAGAACAGAAAATTGAAGCCTTTGAAATGCTGATTTATAGAATAATAGGTAGAATTGGATGGAAAGAAAAGAAAACAAACGATGAAGTTTTAAAACAACTAAATATGAAAAGAGAACTACTAAACACAACTCAAACAAGACAAATGAAATTTTTGGGGCATGTTAAAATACACAACAGCCTAATATAAGTAATATTGGAAAGGAAAATACAAGATAAAAGAGGCAGAGGCAGACCAAGACTAACATGGACGAGTAACATCAAAAGATGGATAAGTCAATCTATGGCAACCTGCACCATCAAAGTAAGAAATAGAGTGGAATTGCCGTCCATGGTAGCCAACCTTCGATGCGGAGACGGCACTCGATGATGATGATGATGATGCTTTTTGAGGCCCGATCTATTCAACCTAATAGTGCACCCATGGATTCACTAGGTTACAATTACACTTCAGTTGTTATTACAAATTGTATTTAAACCTACTCGTGCATTGTTTTCAATGGGGCTCGGATTTTTAAAAAAATGAGATGTCATATTTTTGAAATCGTAAATGTTTTATCATGTCATGTTTTATATCATATTTATTTTAATCGTTTAAATATTTTTTGCCGTATTTTTCTAATCCAAGTTTAGGAGGCGATGACGCGCCTCCCAGCACCAGAGCTGGTAGTTGTCAGCGATCCACAGCTGATGGCTTGCGCCAGGATCGGTGAACCAGAACCATCCAGACCCTGCTCCACCTCTCCGTGGTGCCTCCAGTAACAGACAAACCTGTCTAGTCTGGCCAAGCGAGTAGGGATCGAAGAGGGAAGACAACCGGTACTCAAAAATGTCATGCTGAAGTCGGATGTGTTGGGCCGAAAGGCGCAAATATAACAGTTATACTGTAAACCACAACACAACGCAGACACGCCTACTTAACGTCCTTGTAAGGGCGGATGATGACGAGGTACACTCCTTAAGTCATCGGGCGAACGCAAGCAAATAATCCAAGTTAATGTCAACATGTTTCAAGCCTTTCTGAACATTCTAGCGCTTATATTTTTACATTAATCATATAAATGTATATTTTCACCATAATTTAGGTTTATGTCATAGTTTGACAAAATTGGAAAAAAAAGTGGAAGGGGGGGGTGGGGGGGGGGGGATAAATGTATATTTTTTATAATATTTGATCATATTTGTCGCCATTTTAGGTTCAATAAAACTGTCACTTGAATCATAATTTATTAACGTTTAACTTGTCCTTGACCCATTCCGACTTTGTTTTCTTCCTGTGCCTCCACCCCTCTTTTCATGAAAATGATAACTATTTATAAATGTTATCTTTGTTTTTACAAATAGATCCTGTTATTTATATATCTTCTTCTTCTTCTACCTTTTTAGCTCCCTGTGGAGCATAGGTCTTCAACAAACACTTTCCAAGTCGTTCTGTTTTTTGCCATTCTTTTAAGATCATTCCATGTCTTCCCCATCATCTTCATCTCTGCTTCTATCTGTCTTCTCCAAGAATTCCTTGGTTTTCCTCTTTGTCTTTTCCCCTGGGGATTCCAAAAAAAAGGAAAGGGTCTGTTGTGTAATACTCTCAGTTGGCTTCCGCAGTGTGTGTGTACACACACACACACACACACACACACACACACACACACACACACACACACACATACACACACATATAACATGCACAAAACAGTTACGTATAAATGTAAACTTTAAGAAATAAGATTCGATGGCATGATAAGAAAAGTGGAGGCGGACTCTTGTAGGCATGCATTGAGTAGAGTCATCGCAGAAGTAAAATGTACGTAGGGTCACCTTTGTCTATGTCCCTGGACATGCGGGAGTACGAGGAAATGAAAGAGCGGACAGGTTGGTTAGCTGTGCTGTCGTTAAAGACGGTCAAACAATGGATCGGTCGGACATCATCAATGCCCTCCGAGATGTTGGATGGGCACAGAACTTCCGCAACAATTAATCCACGTCACTCCTTCTGATGAAAGAGATGGGAGTTAAGATGGGCACAGCCAGAAAACGAGAAACTTAGTGGCCGTGTAAGAAGACTTATCAACCAACACAGAACTGGAGTCGTCAGTCGCTGGACACTGAGGGAATTGCTGAGGAGGGGATGTGAGCACCTATGGACATGTTCAGAGTGCAATGATGATGACCCGCAAATAACCCAATAACTCAATAACTCAATAACTCAATAACTCAATAACTTAATAACTCAATAACTCAATAACTCAAATAACTCAATAACTCAGTATGCTTAAAATATGACGATTATAACAATAGATCCAGCTGCTAAAATCAAGGATTACATTATTTATTTGCATTGTTTTCCTTCTGTAGATATCAATGTTTATATTTTGTAATGAGCAGTTAAACCTTTGTCGTTTAAATTTATAGATTTATAGATTCATGAACGAAAATGTAATGATTTTTACCACCACATGTTTAACTTCAAAATGTATAGATTTCTGAAAAAAAAAAATATTATTTTTATCACCGCATGTCTAGCTTCAAAATTCAAAAATTATAGATTTATGAAAGAAAATTTAATGATTTTTATCACCGCATGTCTAGCTTCAAAATTTATAGATTCCTGAAAGAAAATTTAATGATTTTTATCACCGCATGTCTAGCTTCAAAATTTATAGATTCCTGAAAGAAAATTTAATGATTTTTATCACCGCATGTCTAGCTTCACAATTTATAGATTTCTGAAATAAAGTTTAATTATTTTTATTACCGCATGTCTAGGTTAGAAATTTATAGCCACGTGCGAAAATAATCAAGTAATTTATCTTTTTTGTCTTTATGGGACGTTATCAATTGTTTTTGGTTGCACTTGTATTGGCCTCATACTTTCATTTGATTGATTATCATTTTGGGACGAATACGGCGCATAGGGCAGAAGTCATAGCTCTCTGTGTCTGGCGGTCCGCCACAGCCTGTTTAATCCTTGGTTGTTTCTGAGACTCATGGTTGTGCTCTCTTTGATGATGATTCTCATCATCATTATCATCATTGAGTGCCGTCTCCGCATCGAAGGTTGGCTACCATGGAGCGCCATTACACACTGTCTCTTGCTTTGATGGTGCAGATTGTTATAGATTGACTTGTCCATCTTTTGATGCTACTCGTCCATGTTAGTCTTGGTCTGCCTCTGCCTCTTTTACCTTGTGTTTCCCTTCCAATATTACTTTTATTAGGTTGTTGTGTCTTTTAACATGGCCCAAAAATGTAATTTGTCTTGTTCTTATTGTGCTTAGTGGTTCTCTTTCATTTTTAGTTGTTTGAAACTTCATCTTTTGTTTTCTTTTCTTTCTATCCAATTCTACATAATTCTTCCATAAATCCGCATTTCAAAGGCTTCAATTTTCTGTTCTGTTTTCTTATCTAATGTCCATGTTTCTGCACCATACAGGATTATTGAGAAGATGTAACATTTTGCTATTCTTAGTTTTAGCCCTTGTGTTATTTGTTTTGATGTTAGTATATTTTTCATGGCATTGAAATTACTTTTTGCCATACCTATTCTTTTATTTTCAATAAAATGAGAAAAAGAGTTCACCGGTGCTATATAGAACCAATTCTGACCTATGGAAGCGAATCATGGACAGTAGACAAACAAATGAAAAGACAGTTAGAGGCCACAGAGATGGGATTTCTCAGAAGAATGTTGAAAGTTCCCTGGACAGATAAAAGACCAATGAGGAAGTTCTCAACAAGGCCAACACAAAAAGGGAGCTCCTAAAAAACATCAGAAAGAAGCAATCAACATTTTTCGAGCACATCATGAGTAGAGGAAAGTTGGAATACTTGGTTACAACTGACAAAATAAAAGAAAAGAGAGATCGCGGACGACAAAGAGAAAATACTGGATAGCATGGTGTCATGGCATGGAAAACAGTCAACAACAGAACTGATACGATGCACTGTAGTTAGAAGATTGTGGAGGGACATGATCGCCTACGCCAACCGGCAGGGTACATGATGATGATGATGATTCTTTTATTTATTTCAGTTGTACATTTTCCATCACTGGTTATAGTGTGTCCCAGGTAGTTGAAGTTCTGAACTGTCTCCAGTGTATTCCTTCAACTTTGATATTTAATTGTAGGTCTTCAGAATTTTTCTTTTTTTATGATCATAGTTTTAGTCTTTTTGATATTCATAAATTTTGCTTGTCATGTTTATTACATTAAGTGATGATTCTACGTAGGGTTTATTTCTGTCTTCCTCGTTTTCTTTTACCTTTCGGTGTCCATACAAGGGCCTGATGATGTAGTTGTCTCACGTCCATTCTGAGAACGTGAACAAGGTATTTCCAGCAACACTTCCTAACATAGTTGGATACATAGTTCTCACTCATCATCATCAAGTACCGGGCCCGCTGGCGTAGATGATCATGTCTCTCCACAACTTTCGATCTCGACAGTTATTTATCATTTCTGTTGTTGACCTTCTGCCAAGCCATTCTCTTAAGCTGTCTGGTATTTTTTCTCTTTGCTTCCCTGTATCTCTTCGTCCCTCAATTTTTCCAGTTGTTACAATATATTCTAGTTGTTCTCTTCTCATTACATGGCCCAAACATAATAATAATAATAATTGATAGCATTTTTAATAGCAAATGAGTAATTAATGTATGCCATATTTCGGTCTAATTTTCATTTTTATTTTTTTTTATTTTTATTATTTTTTTTTTTTTGTGTGTAGAAGTAGTAGTAGTAGTAGTAGTAGGTAGTAGTAGTATTGGAAATAGTTGTAGTAGTAGTAGGGTAAACATTTTATTTTGGGATTTTTGACAAATTTTATTTATTTATTGTAGAAGAGGGGAAACCGTTCTTTAAGACATTTTCTTTGTTGTCCTCAGAAGGACATTTTCTTTGTTGTCCTCAGAAGGACATCATTGGTAGTTGTATTCGGGGTCGCTGAAACCGTGCTGCGGGTCTTCACATTGCACTTCCCAGTCGTTGTACTCCGTATCTGTGAAGTAGTCTATGTATGTCTGTTGTTGTTCTTCGTATCGTTGAAAAGTTTGTGTGGGTTGTTTGTTGTACTTCTGTATTAGTGAGGGTTTCCGTGTTTGGGGTTCATCTTCTGAATCAGTTGATGTGGCCTTCTGGGCTTTTGTTCTGGAGTTTTGATGTTGCATGTTCTCCTTTGTTGTTTGTTCTGTTTCCTTTTGTTTAGAGTTACGCTTCTTTTTTTAGTTGGTGGGGCCGTATCATTGGCTGCTGGTGCTGTATTAGTTGTGTTTGAAACGATGGTCTGGGCCGGTTCAGTAAGGACTGGTTCCTCGACTGCCTTGACTCTCTTGCTTGGTTTATTTGGGCACCTGTTTTCCCAGTGCGTGTCGAGTCCGCAGTGGGAGCATGGTGTTTTCCTGCCTGGCAGGGTCACGAAAACTTTGATAATTTCGTTAATTTTTCCTTTAAGTCTTAGTTTGAGGTAGTAAGGTATATCCACCTCTGGAGCTGGCTGGTACCAAAAGGTCCATCTATCGGCTTGGTATGTATCTTGTTTAACTTGGGCCTCTTTATCCCCAGTCATTTTGTGTACAATATCCTGTACTTGTTGGTTGTTAAGTGTTGGTGGCATCCAGTGGATGCATCCTCTTGCTCGTTCATGGCATATCACTATTGTGACGTTTGGATCTTTAAGTTGTATAGTTTTGTCGCCAAGATCTTTGTATTTCTGCTTGTGTGCATCAGGTGTTAAGGTAAAAAACCATTTTCTTGAGTCGCTGAAACGGTACAAAGTTTTTATACCGTTCAGCATAACTCCGGCGGGGCCTACGAGGATGCTCGTCATCAAGGAAAGTGATATTTTGGAGGCGTCCGGGCCGCTGACATTTGCCGTCAATGTGCCTTTCACATGCTTCCCGTCTACTTCAATATCGTGAATTTCGTGTTCCGCTTTATCTGACGGCTTTGGAGGCATCTGGACTTCCTCTGTTCTGGATCTCTCTTCTGGAGTCGTCTGGAAGGCTTGGGTAATCTTGATCTGCTCTGTTCTTTCTTCTGAATTCGTCTGGAAGGCTTGGGTGGTTGGGATTGGCTTCTTCCCTGTGTTTGACGTTTTCTTCGGCATGATTTCGTCTTCCGTGCGAGTTTATTTTATTTTTGTGTAAATCACTAACACATTTTTCTCTGTCTTGTTTTTTGTTCTTTTTCTGTTTCTTAGACTCTCATGACATCTGTGTCAATTTCCAGCCTTCTTCGCACCTTTACTCGAGACCTTTGGAGGCATTGTATCTATAAGAAACAAGGTCATAAATGCAGTCACATTTTGATGATTCTTATGTCGTAAAAGCAAGCACATTTCGATAAATATCCGAGCCCTTTTTTTTTTTTTTTAAATAATTTATTTCCTTATCAATATGCTACAATTAGTAAGGTGATTCATTAAACTTTCGCAATTAATTTTGTAAAATATAAATGATTATTTCATTGCAGTTTATTTAGTTTAAATCACGTAATTAGTGCCCTGATGAATGTTTCCGATAATTCTAATATTGCGTATTTTAATTTTCTCTTACGTTTCATTGTCCTTCTTTTTGTTTTCTTTCTTTACTCTCTCAAGTTATCTCCCCTGGTGACATGTCGGTAGATCCACACCGAATAACCAGCCCTTTGAACAAGAGGTCAGTTTTCCAGAATCAACACGGCGTTTCAAATTTATCAAAATGACGTAACCATGAGGACAAGGACAGAGACAAATGCTGTTATATCTCTTTTAAGCAATGTTTAAATAATATCCACATTAAAATTTGAAAGAAAAAAAACAGTTTAATATTTGAGTTCATTTTCTTTTCTTTTTCAAAGAATTCAAGATATAAATATTACAACAACGATGTATATATATATATATATATATATATATATATATATATATATATATATATATAAAGCTCAACCATAACGCGTTATATTTTATGTATTACATCACGCGCTGTCTCTGTAAACAGGAGCAAATAGTGAAGTGTAATGTACACTCCAACAAGGACAAGGTATGGCGACAGCTTTACAAAAAAGGAACACAACAAAATACTGACGTTGCGGCCTTCATCAGAAAACGAGAACAACACAAGGGAGCAACGAAATAAAGTAAACTCTATTGCATCTAGGATAAGCGGTACAGGTAAATCAAGCAGAAATAAACTGAGGGATAAGATGAAATGATGAAACGAGAGAGAGAGAGAGAGAGAGAGAGAGAGAGAGAGAGAGAGAGAGAGAGATGTGCTACATATCGGAGGTTAAAAATATATAATATGTGAAAATTAGCAAGCTAATATATATATATAATAATAATATATAATATAATAATAACAATAAATACTATAATCAAAACGAGATCTAGCTGAAGCAAGATCCATAATTTCCCAGCGAGTAGATGACTGTGAATAAAAAAAAATGTGTCTGTAAAAAAGAGCCAGTAGTGCTTAAATAGTTGGTAGTCGCAAAAGGAATTAATACTCGTGGGGGACACCTTGCCTACTTCTTGGTATTCTTGTTTTACAAAGCATCAATGAAAAGAGGGAAAGAGAGATCTCGAGTGACATAGAGAAATAATATTAGAGAGCTTAACATTGTGGTACAAGAGTGGCGAAGTTGGTGAGTTGGGCTGTGGGTAGAGGTTTATGTGGGGCATCACCTACGCCGTGCATCACACGTTATGATGATGGTAATGAAGTCACCTAGCTGGCGCTTGTAAAGCACCTGGGCTCTGCTGAGCATAGTTTGACAACCACTGGAATAGAAAGATCCGACCCCAGAATGGACAATATGGTTTTGTTGTGTCTGGACTAGTCTTCTATCTCCTGTGCCTTTTGTTTTCTGAATTTTATATCAACGCTGCCTCGAATGTTGTTGTGCTATTCTTTTTTACTTGTGTCATCCATTTTTATGTGCTCGCCAGCTTTCACATCTGGCGAAGTTCATAGAGACTAGGAACTCAATCTTGCGTCTTAATCTTTTTTTTTTCTTGGCAGGCGTTTGCACAGGAGCGCTCGTCGCACAGGCAGATAACTCCGTCTTCGGAGGTCTTCTTCTTCTTATATCTTTCAGCTCCCTGTGGAGCATATGTCTTTAACAAACACTTTCAGCTCCCTGTGGAGCATAGGTCTTTAACAAACACTTTCCAAGTCGTTCTGTTTTTTGCCATTCTTTTAAGATCATTCCATGTCTTCCCCATCATCTTCATCTCTGCTTCTGTCTGTCTTCTCCAAGAATTTCTTGGTCTTCCCCTTTGTCTTTTCCCTGGGGATTCCAAAACAGGGCATGTTGTGTAATACTCTGAGTTGGCTTCCGCAGTGTGTGTCCTATCCAGCACCATCGTCTTCGCTGTATCTCTGTATCCACAAGTATTTGACTGGTACATTTCCATAATTCTATGTTAGTGATTTTGTCCTGCCATTTCCATCCTTTTATTCTGCGTAAACATCCATTAGTCTGTATCTTCATGATTGTCAGTCCTGTTGTTCTCCATGTCTTACAGCCATTCAATAGGACTGACCCAACATTATAGTTGAAAATTCCCATTCTTGTGTCTTCGGAGGTACTCATATATTTTTCCGTCCAAGAGTAAAATTGACATTTCAAGCAGGGCCACAATAACTGGCCGGATAGTAGTTTCCAGTGGTTTAGACTGGATATTCGTGCTGTTTCGTCCTAAATGTTTGTCTGCAACGCAATTATTCAGCCATACACTATCCGGGAGATACTTGTCTTAACAGGAAAAAATACAGATGCACTATGTATTTCCGAGCTGTGATCGCAACCTTATGCTATAGTCATGAGAACACCTGCGCGAAAGACATTGCCTACGAAGCTTATTGTTAGTTAGCTGAGTGGCAGTGTTCCCTAGCGTTTGGTTTTTCGCGGCAAGGCGCTGTGCCACTGAGTACGGGTTCGATCCTGCTTTGGTCCATATCTTTTTCTGTTGTTGATTATTTGTAAATTTTTCCGAGTGCTGTAAACATACCTCTTCCCCTGAATTGATTCGCTGATTATCGCCTCGGAAGTTTCCCTCTATAATAATATTCATTTATTATTATTTGTCTTCAGTAGAAACAGACTACCTTTTAAGTCTATTAGAGTGTTAGAGATCAAGAGGGAATGGGGAATGCCACCTAGTATAAAAATGCATGAAGTCGGATGTATTGGGCCACAACGCGCACATATCACAGTTCTACTGCAAACCACAGCACAACGTTTCCGTACCAAATTAATGTTTTTCAAAGGGAGGACGACAGAAGTCTTTGAGTTATCGGGTGTACGCAGAGGAAAATTAATTATCGGCGTTTAAACTTTTGTAGACACCGGAGTAAATATGTCCACTTCCGGCAGGCGATGTCTCTTTTAACGTTGGTTGTGTTTTTCAAATTATCAGTGAATATTTCTGTGTAAAATGCCTTAAATTATTATATTTATAATTTCGGTTTGCATAGACAAACAGTCACAATGGTGAGTAAATGTTGGTAGTTTCTGTCTTCTGTTTATGGAATTGTTATTGTTTGCAATGTTTGGTGATTTGCATTTGGTGTTGCAAACTAAAACTCTCCACTCAATTTTATTAATTTTAAGACTACAATTTACAGTTACAGTTGTTACACTTGACTTTAAGTGACTTTACACTGGGGACGAGGAAAGAAGAGAAACAACTCAGACTTTTAGACTAGCGATTCACACTCACTGGACTTAAGTAACTGAAGTAACTCTCAGCCCCTGAGACTCGGTCGAATAAGACTCACCGAAGTGTCACTAAGAATAATAATAAATTAGAATAGACACAAACTCAAGACTGGCGATTTCAAACAATACATTTTATTTATATCATATAATTATATGTCATACTTCAGTAATCAAGATGATATTTGTTAATGTTGGGACATGTGATAATGTGATGAGAAGAGATAATAACCGACTTGAATAACAACAAAGCAAGCCTTCATGTGAGAACTCAGAAACAACAGGTAAGAGGAAAAGTCGGAAAAGAGGCCGACCCAGAGAGACATTGAGAAGAACATAGATCAGAGAGGCAGGAGCAGTAGGAATCGGCTCCCTTAGTGAGATAAGAGTTGCTTGCACAGAAAGAGACAAATGGCGAGATTGAATAAAATATCATTAGAAGGATTGAAAACTGCTATAGTCCGTTCAGATTCGTTTGCCGAGATGTTATGATCATAATGATTTATAATTCAAAAAGTTCTTGATGATTTCACATGATTTTTGGCATACGGTGTTAAAATGTCCATGTCACGAGAACATATGTGTTACTCGATGTCTAGCTATAACACGAGAACATATGTGTTACTCGATGTCTAGCTATAACGGTTTTCTTAAAGCGGCGAATTCCTTTGATCTTTGCCCATGTAACTATTATTTTGACCCTAATCAAAATGTTTTACAGTAATCTAGTGCAACGATGACCCATAGGCGTGTCCATAAAATTTTACTTGGTGGCAAGTATACAAATTTTAAATTATATATAGAACTTTTGTTCGTAGAGTCAATTTGATATAGTTCCATGCTCTTGGTGTGAGTTTCCCAAATGTTGTCGCTGCCTTTCAAATACGTACATTTAGTTCCTCATCTAAGGAAAGTGTGGCTGTAATAGTGGATCCAAGATAGCTGAACTTCTGTACTGACTCAAGCAGGTTTCCATTCAAAGTAATGGTTGTTGGTTTGCTTATAACATATTTTTGATTGCTTGGGTGGTCTTGAACAATAAACTGTTTAACAAATCAACTAGGAAATTTTGCAAATCAAACTATTTATCTGTAGACTTAATCAGAGTAATGATCATTCAGAATCAGATGAGTCCAATAGGTCGATTACTGCTTTCGGCTGAACAAACAACAAACCATCCTTTTTCCAATATTCCTCTTCTTGTCGTAACACATGATCCTCACATTTTACCCAGTAGTCTTTATTTATATTTGATAGAGCCTGATTTGTAAGTGTCTCAACATCGCATAATTTGAATGTTTTATTTGTATTTGCTACGTGTCCTTTAACTTTTGCCCAAACTAGTTCTATAGGATTTAAGTGTGCATGATATGGAGGTAGTCTCAAACATCTATGGCCATGTTCTTGAATTAACTTGTCTATTTTAAATATCTTTGTACGTTGTGTCTGTTTTACAAGGCTAAGCAATTCGGGTTTCAAGTAGCTGTCGTTAACTTGTATGTGTTCTTTTATGAGCCACGTTTTGATTGCATCTTTTGTACTTGATGATGTTGGGATTCTATCTTCTACGTTAACTACGTTATGGTATGAAGCATTGTCCATTATCAGACAAGAAGGTCGATCTAATATTGGAAGGATACTTTTCTCGATCCAGTCTTTAAATATGTGCCCATTCATTTCGGAGTGGTAGTCTCTATTGTCTATGGATTTTGAAATGAAAACGAGATGAGCATTCTGCAACAACCCATTATGTCTGCTACCTGCATGTGCAACTATCAAACGTTGCCCTTTACTGCTTGGTACTGATCTTTTAATACTTCCATCTGCTAACTGCCATTCCTTTTCATTTGTATGATGAGCGTTGATCCAAGTTTCATCTAAATAAACAATATCATAATCATTTTCGCGCATTTCCTTCACTTCACGTAAATACTTGCTTCTAAGAGCTACTAGATGTGGCTTCTCACAAATAATGTTTTTCCCACCAGCATACTTTCTAAAGGTGAAGCCTGCACTTCTTAATATTTTCCATAATGAAGTTTTTGATATTTCAATGTCGTTGTTAGTTTTCAGCCAAAGCTTCAACTTTCTAAGTGTCACTTCTTCGTTTATATCAAACATTCGACAGATTTCTCTTTTTACTAGGTCCTTATCAAAACTGTCTAACGTTTCTTTCCTTCCTTGCTTTCTTGCATTTGTTGGCAATAAATATCCGCTTCCTTTAACTATTGGATCAAATGAACGTTTACACAAACCTAAAATATGCATTGTTCTCTTCTCAGGGTTTGATAAAGAACAATAAAGATGTCCCTTTTTACGCTCTCTGCAGAAGTATTGATAAATCTTTATAGCAATGTTATGCTCAGTAAAATATTTTGCCTTTATATTCATTCTCACATAGACTTGCAGAAGATAATATGGATAGTGCCGCCTCCTTTCTGTAAATGAGATTTGCCTCTGAATTATGACTCGAACTCGAGTCTACGGCCGTGATTTTGACGTCACATAATTTCCGGTTTCGGCTAAAATGTCATTTTGTGCTAAACGGGAAATTTCATATGTAACATTTCTTTATAAAAATTTATAGTGGAAACATAACTATTTTAGGACGGTGCGCATTCAGCCGTGAAGGTCATGCCTATATGTTAAAGAATCAGCTGTGAGATGTAAGCATCTACATAATCCCGCCGGTGTTTATAATATCGATTAACTTTTTTTAAATATAGGTTAAATAAGGCATCTTTGAAACTGGATCACATTTCTTTGATAAAAAAATATTTTTATAGCGACATTAGTATTCTAAACCTAACTTCAAAAGATCAATGCAAATGAACAATAAGTTTTTGAAAAAAATAAATTAATGTCTAGGCAAACGAATCTGAACGGACTATAGAAGCGTATCTACATAGTGCTTAATTGTGGGTGTTGTTCGTTATGTGTATTTGCAAACATGAATTCAATTGGTTACAATTAGTGTGGCCGTATTTCTCAATGATTTTGTCAACATGGTACACCTTTTTCTTATTCGTATTCTTCACAAGTTGTAACAATTCGGGTTTTAAATATGTGTCGTCAAATTTGACATTTTCATTCGCAAGCCATGTCCTAATTTGCTCTTTTGTATTTGATGCAGTAGGCACTTTGTCCCATCTTGAATTCCCTAAGGAAGTGCTGATATAGTAAAACAGTAACCTTTTGCATAGTTATAAATTTGCATTTCAAACTCATTGTAATTTAGATATAAATGTTGGTATTTAAAGTCAACAAATTGTCTACTGAGTCTTCACAAATTAATAAAGATACGCCTTCACTTAGGTAATTAATGCCCAGGCCGTGGTGCGTCATGTTGTTCAATAACAATTCAGTTTTGTGCACGGGATTTTCCTGAACTTAGTGTTTCTGCAATAGCCAAACTATTTTACGTGAACGACCGCACCAAATTAATGTATATATCCTAAAATGGTGTCAAATTCGAACAGGGTGAATTTAATATAGCCTAAAGAAGAAAACTTTTAAACTAGATCAAATTTCTCAGAGCAAAAAATATTGCTATAACGACATCAATATTATAAGATTACATGCAAAAGTTGAAAGCAAAATAACAAACGGTTATCACGTAAAGCTAATTCAAGTGTGATTATGAATTTCTGAACGGACTATAGAATAAAAAATTTAGGTAAGAGAAAGAGTATCTGGGTCTAAGCCCTGTGGGCCGGCTACGGGTCGAAAGGTGAATAGATAGATCATCATCAAGTACCAAGCCTGCTGGCATAGGTGACCATATCTCTCCACAACTTTCGATCTCGACAGTTATTTATCATTTCTGTTGTTGACCATCTGCCAAGTCATTCTCTTAAACTGTCTGGTATCTTTTCTCTTTGCTTCCCTCTATCTCTTCGTCCCTCAATTTTCCCAAATGTTACAATATATTCCAGTTGTTCTCTTCACATTACATGGCCAAAAAATGATGATTGTTTCTTCCTAATATTGGAAATTAGCTCTCTTTTTGCTTTGACCTCTTTCAGAACATTTCATTACTCTTCTTGACTGTCCATGGTATTCTCAAAATTCTTCTATAAAACCACATTTCTACAGCCTCCAGTGATTTTCTTGTCTATTGTCCATGATTCACATCCATATGTTAAAACTGGTTCTACATAACATTTAAGAACTCTTTTTCTTGTTTCTTTTGTCGAAAATGGATTGCATAGTATCTTCCTCATTTTTGGAAAGCTGCTGTTGCCTGAACCATTCTGCATCTCACCTCTGTTGTACATCTACCATCTGTGGTTAACAATGTTCCCAGATATTTAAATTCATTTACCTGTTTTAATATTGTTCCACTTGTTTTTATTTTGCACTAACATGATGTCTTTTCTTTGTTGTTACCATTACTTCTGTCTTTTTGCTATTAATTATTATTAATTGCCGAGTCCTTTATTTTTGCTTTCTTTCACTATAATGTCTATGTGTCAGGTCAGGTAATTTTACCTGCTACTGTATGCAGTAAACAGTACAACCTGCTGCTGCCTTGCAGGTATGCTCGGGAGAGTAAAAGGCTAAGGGAGGGTACCTTGATGTAAAACAACCCCACTGCCTTGTGGGTGAGACTTTTTAGTCAAAGGCTAGTGGAGCCAACTCTAAACAAACCACCGTCATAATTTCTTTATACAGTCATGAATCGTCACAATATTAGAAATCACAACATCAACGTTAAGGCGGAGGATTCCAATGGAAAACCCTCGTTCATTAGGGGACATCATGTGCTACAGGTGATACCCGATCATCATCAAGCTTACCGTAAGCAAAATAAATATAATAGATAGATCATAATGTAGGTTTAAATCTATCTATCTATCTATTGACCTTTCGAGCCGTAACCGGCCCATAGGGCGTAGACCAAGATACACCTTTTCCTATATGAATTTTTTGTTCTAGCATTTTTCTTTTAAAGATATTTTATCAAATCTCGCCATCTGTCTCTGTTCTGTGCAAGCAGTTCTATCTCATTGAGGGAGCGATTCCTGCTGCTCTTGCCTCTCTCATCAATGTTCTTCTCAGTGTCTCCCTGGGTCTTCCTCTTTTTCTTTTACCTGTTGTTTCCCATATGAGGGCTTGTTTTCTATTCAATTATTATCTCTTCTCATCACATTGAATTGAATTGGTTTAAATACTTTGAATCAATTGTCAGCAATGAAGGCTCCAACCCAAAATATCAGCTAGAAAATTGCAAACTGCAGCATCCCTTGTAAAACTAAAACCTACTTGGAAAGATAAGAGCTCTAAAATTAAGCTGATGTGCACACTTGTTATACCAGTTATTCTACATGCAACGGACAGGGATCAATTCAATGAGGAAGGTAAGGCACGTTATTGATTCAGTCAATAATTATTAATCTACAACCAAGTCCAGATCAATGATTATTAATCTACAACCAAGTCCAGATCAATGATTATTAATCTACAACCATGTCCAGATCAATGATTATTAATCTACAACCAAGTCCAGATCAATGATTATTAATCTACAACCAAGTCCAGATCAATGATTATTAATCTACAACCATGTCCAGATCAATGATTATTAATCTACAACCAAGTCCAGATCAATGATTATTAATCTACAACCAAGTCCAGATCAATGATTATTAATCTACAACCAAGTCCAGATCAATGATTATTAATCTACAACCAAGTCCAGATCAATGATTATTAATCTACAACCATGTCCAGACTGCGTGAACATCAGGTCAATAATGGAGACTCCAGAAAGGAGCACTTTAAGGGAAGACACAGAAGAGTAACAAATCAACGCAGAACTGGAATGATCAGTCTCCACACACTGAGGGACAACTGGGAGGAGATCTGATCACTTATGCGCATGTCTGATGTACAATGAGGATGAGCCGTCAACTAAACTAAACAAATAACCAACTTCTTCTTCTTCTTCTTCTATCCTTCCTCTGCTGCCGTTGGCATCGAGGGAGAAACAATCTGCGATTCTTTGCTCTTCTGTTGGCCTCTTCTGATGTTATTCCTCCTAGTGACTCTAGTATTCCCTTTATCCATCTCTTTCTCGGTCTTCCTCTTAATCTGGCGTTTTCATAGCGTTTATTTAAGGCTCTTTGAGTCATTGTTAGTTCTTTTTGTCTTGTTATGTGGCCGAACCAATTTATCTGTTGTTTCTTTATGTATTCGATGGCTGGTTCAATTTCGAGTTTCTTCCTCAGGTCAGTGTTTCTTACTCTGTCCCTTAAGCTGTTTCCTGTCATTCTTCTGACACATTTCATTTCGGTGGTCGTTATCTTTCTTATTGTTCTAGAGTCCAGCGTCCAATTCTGGCACTGATAGCACAGAGTTGGTAGAAAAATTGATTTGTATATTGCCCTTTTTGCTTCCGTATTTATTGCTTTGTTTTTCAATAGTGTTGATACTTGGCCTATAACTTGGCATGCTTTGTTACACCTTACATCTATCTCTGTCTCTTGGTTATTGTCTTGTGTTAATGTGCTACCCAGATATTTAAAATTGTCTACTTGCTTCAAAGTCGTATTATCTATTATGTTTAGTTTTTCTTTCTTTCTCGCTATTGCCATTACTTCGGTTTTGCTTATGTTGATCTTCATGTTGTATTGTTTACAAGTGTTGTAAATACCAACAACAGAGAGAAATGGAGAAGTTTGACTAAATCTGTCATTGGTGCCCCGATGGCTCCAAAGAGGGCCTCTAGACAGAATTTCATTATGAAGTTATCCTTTTATTGTTTCAGCTTATTTATAGCCATTCTGTTTCTGGGCCTATAAACAGAATTTCATTATCAAGTTATCCTTTTATTGTTTCAACTTATTTATAGCTATTCTGTTTCTGGGCCTATAAACAGAATTTCATTATCAAGTTAACCTTTTATTGTTTCAACTTATTTATAGTCATGCTGTTTCTTTCAGCTGCGCATATCTGCACTTAATGACTCTTCGTGCTCAGAAGATGACTCTCAGAAGATTCAGCTGACAAAGACCAAAGAGGCCAAGGTTTGTACACTCTGTATTACTCTGTCTACTAAGATTATTGGATTGATGTGTGTATGATTATTATATTGCTGTGATGTGTACATGATTGTTATATTGCTGTGATGTGTACATGATTATTATATTGCTGTGTTTGTACATGATTGTTATATTGCTGTGATGTGTACATGATTGTTATATTGCTGTGATGTTTGTATGATTATTAAATTGCTGTGATGTGTACATGATTATTATATTGCTGTGATGTGTACATGATTATTATATTGCTGTGATGTGTACATGATTGTTATATTGCTGTGATGTGTACATGATTGTTATATTGCTGTGATGTGTACATGATTGTTATATTGCTGTGATGTGTGTATGATTATTATATTGCTGTGATGTGTGTATGATTATTATATTGCTGTGATGTGTACATGATTATTATATTGCTGTGATGTGTACATGATTGTTATATTGCTGTGATATGTGTATGATTATTATATTGCTGAGAGGGGGACTGGAAGGCAAGACGCCGGCCTCAAGACAGGTTGTGGGTTCAAATCCCGGCTGCACCAGTTGGGATTTTTATTTATGATTTCTCTCTGCGGCAACCACCCCTGGTCTCAGCAGCGAGGCCCAGCTTGAAACGTCAATTACTCATGGACATAAAAAATATGAGTACCTGAGATGACGGAGTTATCTGCCTGGGCTGCGAGAGGAAAAACGGATTAACACGCAACATTCAGTTTCTAGACTGAGAGTAAATTAAAAAGTTCTCCTTAGTGGAATTTATACTTTTTTTTTTTTTTTTTTGGGGGGGGGGGGGGATTTGTTGGGGTAGGAGAGGGGCTGGAGTATGAAGACAACCCCTTCCCCACATTAGTTGTCATTGTGGTACAGATTATAAATTTATTTCATTCGTATAAGAAACATATTCTTGAGTTGATCAAACACTTATCTTCTTCTTCTTCTATCTTTTTAGATAGAGCATAGGTCTTCAACAAACACTTTCCAAGTCATTCTGTTTCTTGCCATTCTTTTAAGATCATTCCATGTCTTCCCCATCATCTTCATCTCTGCTTCTATCTGTCTTCTCCAAGAATTCCTTGGTCTTCCTCTTTGTCTTTTCCCTGGGGATTCCAAAAAAGGGCCTGTTGTGTAATACTCTCAGTTGGCTTCCGCAGTGTGTGTCCTATCCAAACACTTATACCCAGCTTATTTTAGAGAATTAAAAATTTCATTTGGCCAACAGGTAAAGAGCTGAAAGTTGCAAACTAGATCTCCCGTCAATGTGAAAGTCATCAAATGATAAGGGAAAAAAGAAGACGTCCACCTCGATCTCCAAGCATTGTTGAGAGTAACATGAATGCTTGGAAGATTATTAGATCACTGAGTGTAACGGCTAAGAGAAAATATATGTGATTGCGATGAAAAAGTTTATTAAATTCTTCAGTTAAAGAAATTAAACAAAGAAAATTCTCAAGACCTACAAATAAATATCACAGTTGAAGGAATACATCTGGAGACAATCCAGAGCTATAACTACCTTGGACATACTATAACCAATGATGGAAAATGTAAAATTGAAATAAACAAAAGAATAGGTATAGAAAAAAATTATTTTGATGCCATGAAAAATATACTAACAACAAAACAAATATCAGCAGGGCTGAAACTAAGAATGGCAAAATGTTACATCTTCTCAATATTCCTGTATGGTGCAGAAACATGGACACTAGACAAGAAAACAGAACAGAAAATTGAAGCCTTTGAAATGTGGATTTATAGAGGAATAGGTAGAATTGGATGGAAGGAAAAGATAACAAACAATGAAGTTTTAAAACAACTAAAAATGAAAAGAGAACTACTAAATACAATTAAGACAAGACAAATGAAATTTTTGGGGCATGAGACAAGAAATCATCATCGAGTGCCGTCTCAGCAACGAAGATTGGCTACCATGGAGCGCCATTCTGTTCTGTCTTTTGCTTTGATGGTGCAGGTTGTCATAGGCTGATTTGTCCATCTTTTGATGTTACTCGTCCATGTTAGTCTTGGTCTGCCTCTGCCTCTTTTACCTTGTATTTTCCCCTCCAGGATTACTTTTAGTAGACTGTTGAGTCTTTTAACATGGCCCAAAAATCGCAGTTGTCTTGTTTGAATTGTGTTTAGTAGTTCTCTTTTCATTTTTAGTTGTTTTAAGACTTCATCGTTTGTTTTCTTTTCCTTCCATCCAATTCTACCTATTCTTCTATATATCCACATTTCAAAGGCTTCAATTCTCTGTTCTGTTTTCTTGTCTAATGTCCTTGTTTCTGCACCATACAGGAATATTGAGATGTAACATTTTGCTATTCTTAGTTTTAGCCCTCGTGTTATTTGTTTTGATGTTAGTATGTTCTTCATGACTTTAAAATTACTTTTTGCCATTCCTATTCTTTTGTTTATTTCAGTTGTACATTTTCCATCACTGGTTATAGTATGTCCAAGGTAGTTGAAGTTCTGAACTGTCTCTAGATGTATTCCTTCAACTTTGATATTTAATTGTAGGTCTTCAGAATTTTTCTTTGTTTATGATCATAGTTTTAGTCTTTTTGATACTCATATCTAGTCCATATTTTTGCTTGTCATGTTTTTTTTAATTAAGTAATTGGTGTAGATCTTTAGGATTTTCTGCTAGCAGTACAGTATCATCAGCATATCTTAGGTTATTGATTATCTTTCCATTAATTTGTAGGCCTGGCATCTCTATGATGTTTTTAAAAATTTGCTCAGTGTATAGATTGAACAAGCTTGGTGATAGGATGCATCCCTGTCTTACTTCTCTTTTTATATCAATGGGTGTAGAGTTCTCTTTGTTATATTTTATTATTGCTGTTTGCTCCCAGTATAGATTACATATTAGTCGTATGTCCATGTCATCTAGATGTATCTCTTTTAGGCAGTCTATAAGTTGTTTGTGGTGTACTCTATCAAAAGCTTTGGTGTAGTCTATGAAGCAGGCATATATTGGTTTGTATACTTCTGTTTACTTTTCGATTAATGTTCTCATGCAGAATATGGCTTCTTTTGTCCCACTATTTTTCCTATATCCAAATTGTTGCTCATCTAATTCAGTATTGATTTTATTCTGAATCCTTCCTTGTTTAAATTTAGCAAGATTTTTGTAACATGGCTCATTAGGCTTATTGTTCTAAAGTCACTGCATTCAACTGCACCATAGACAAGAAAACAGGACAGAAAATTGAAGCCTTTGAAATGTGGATTTATAGAAGAATAGGTAGAATTGGATGGAAAGAAAAGAAAACAAACAATGAAGTTTTAAAACAACTAAAAGTAAAAAGAGAACTACTAAATACAATTAAGACAAGACAAATGAAATTTTTGGGGCATGTTAAAAGACTAACAGCCTACTAAAAGTAATATTGGAAGAGAAAATACAAGGTAAAAGAGGCAGACCAAGACTAACATGGACGCGTAACATCAAAAGATGGACAAGTCAATCTATGACAACCTGCACCATCAATGCAAGAAACAGAGTGGAATGGCGATCGATGGTAGCCAACCTTCATTGCGGAGACGGCACTCTATGATGATGAAAGAAATAATAAAGTAAAAGCGATGAACCACGTTCTGTGGATTATTTGGTATATGGTATTAGCACTCATAGTTTTCCTTATCCATCGACACATTTATTTTGATGATTGTGCTAATAGTGGAAATAGATTTGGAGAATTGTCATGCTACAAACCTGAGATCTGAATCATGGTAGATTATTTTCTATGAAATAAAAAACTCAGATCTGATCACCTTGTGGCGACTGCACCAGACAAGCGGACTTTATTCTTCAATCAAGAAGTGTGATGATGCTGTAAAGAAGATGGAAACGAAAAAAATATGGGGACCATTTAGCTGTACCAGTATCATGTCAAGTTGGTCTGTTTTCTCTGAGAGAATACCTGGCGTCCATTTGTAGATTCCTGGTGTGAAAAAAATTAGTCACATTTAGGGATTTGACCTGGTCGGTAGTTGACTGATGTAGTGCCATGGTGTTGACAGAAGCCTGGTCTAACTTGTTGTTAGTTGATTGATGTAGTGCCATTGTGTTGATAGAAGCCTGGTCTAACTGGTCGGTAGTTGATTGATGTAGTGCCATGGTGTTGACAGAAGCCTGGTCTAACTTGTTGTTAGTTGATTGATGTAGTGCCATTGTGTTGATAGAAGCCTGGTCTAACTGGTCGGTAGTTGATTGATGTAGTGCCATGGTGTTGATAGAAGCCTGGTCTAACTGGTCTGTAGTTGACTGATGTAGTGCCATGGTGTTGATAGAAGCCTGGTCTAACTGGTCGGTAGTTGATTGATGTAGTGCCATTGTGTTGACAGAAGCCTGGTCTAACTGGTCAGTAGTTGATTGATACAGTGCCATGGTGTTGATAGAAGCCTGGTCTAACTTGTTGTTAGTTGATTGATGTAGTGCCATTGTGTTGACAGAAGCCTGGTCTAACTGGTCGGTAGTTGATTGATGTAGTGCCATTGTGTTGATAGAAGCCTGGTCTAACTGGTCAGTAGTTGATTGTTGTAGTGCCATGGTGTTGACAGAAGCCTGGTCTAACTGGTCAGTAGTTGATTGATGTAGTGCCATGGTGTTGATAGAAGCCTGATCCAACTTGTTAGTTGATTGATGTAGTGCCATGGTGTTGATAGAAGCCTGATCCAACTTGTTGTTAGTTGATTGATGTAGTGCCATGGTGTTGATAGAAGCCTGATCCAACTTGTTGTTAGTTGATTGATGTAGTGCCATGGTGTTGACAGAAGCCTGGTCTAACTGGTCAGTAGTTGATTGATGTAGTGCCATGGTGTTGACAGAAGCCTGATCCAACTTGTTGTTAGTTGATTGATGTAGTGCCATGGTGTTGACAGAAGCCTGATCTAACTGGTCGGTAGTTGATTGATGTAGTGCCATGGTGTTGACAGAAGCCTGGTCTAACTGGTCGGTAGTTGACTGATGTAGTGCCATGGTGTTGACAGAAGCCTGGTCTAACTGGTCGGTAGTTGATTGATACAGTGCCATGGTGTTGACAGAAGCCTGATCCAACTTGTTGTTAGTTGATTGATGTGGTGCCATGGTGTTGACAGAAGCCTGGTCTAACTGGTCGGTAGTTGATTGATGTAGTGCCATGGTGTTGACAGAAGCCTGGTCTAACTTGTCAGTAGTTGATTGATGTAGTGCCATGGTGTTGACAGAAGCCTGGTCTAACTGGTCAGTAGTTGATTGATGTAGTGCCATGGTGTTGATAGAAGCCTGGTCTAACTGGTCGATAGTTGACTGATGTAGTGCCATGGTGTTGATAGAAGCCTGATCCAACTTGTTGTTAGTTGATTGATGTAGTGCCATGGTGTTGATAGAAGCCTGGTCTAACTGGTCGGTAGTTGTTTGATGTAGTGCCATGGTGTTGATAGAAGCCTGGTCTAACTGGTTGGTAGTTGATTGATATAATGACATGGGGTTGACAGAAGCCTGGATCTACTTGTTGATATTTTATTGATGTAGTGCCATGGGGTTGACAGAAGCCTGATCCAACTTGTTGTTAGTTGTTTGATGTAGTGCCATGGTGTTGATAGAAGTCTGATCCAACTTGTTGTTAGTTGATTGATGTAATGCCATGGTGTTGATAGAAGCCTGGATCAACTTGTTGTTATTTGATTGATGTAATGCCATGGTGTTGATAGAAGCCTGGATCAACTTGTTGTTATTTGATTGATGTAGTGCCATGGTGTTGACAGAAGCCTGGATCAACTTGTTGTTAGTTGATTGATGTAGTGCCATGGTGTTGATAGAAGCCTGGATCAACTTGTTGTTAGTTGATTGATGTAGTGCCATGGTGTTGACAGAAGTCTGGATCAACTTGTTGTTATTTGATTGATGTAGTGCCATGGTGTTGACAGAAGCCTGGATCAACTTGTTGTTAGTTGATTGATGTAGTGCCATGGTGTTGATAGAAGCCTGGATCAACTTGTTGTTAGTTGATTGATGTAGTGCCATGGGATTGACAGAAGCCTGCATCAACTTGTTGGTATTTTATTGATGTAGTGCCATGGGGTCAACAGAAGCATGATCCAACTTGTCTGAATGCTTGTTCTTTAAAACATCTATCTTAGTTTTATGTAGTCACTTGTCTTGTAGACAAATACAGAATTCCCTCCTGCAGGGTATGACCTGAAAAACTTGTCTAGCCCATCATGCCTGGAAAAATTACACTGGGACTATATATTTTATATTATGATCCCATATGCAATCCATTTTTGACAATAGAAACAAGAAAAAAAGTTCTTAAATGTTACGTAAAGCCAGTCTTAACATATGGATGCGAATCATGGACAATAGGACAACAGACAAGAAAATCTCCGGTGTCTGTAGAAATGTGGTTTTACAGAAGAGTGTTGAGAGTACCATGACAGCTAAGAAGAGTAATGAAGATGTTATGAGAGAGGTCAAAGCAAAAAGAGAGCTAACTTCCAATATTAGGAAGAAACAATCATAGTTTTTTTTTTTGGCCATGTAATGAGAAGAGATTCCCGTGTGTTACCGTGGCTTCATTATGAGGAAGTAAAGAATAGTGACACTGTGACCTTCCAAGCATGTCGTAAGAGGCGACAAAGGAGAATGATCGATGGCTTGACAATCTGTCATTGTAAAAAGTATTGTTATGGAAACAGAGCCATAGATTTTAGAGCAGTGATCTCTGCAATATGTGCCATTTTGGCATGCAAGGTTTCTGTTTTTGAGATTGTGGTTCTGCCCTGTGTACCGTCTTCGGCTCAAAAGGATAATAGATAGATAGATAGAATGAGAAGAGAACAACTGGAATATATTGTAACAACTGGAAAAATTGAGGGATGAAGAGATAGAGGGAAGCAAAGAGAAAAAATAGCAGACAGCTTAAGAGAATGGCTTGGCAGAAGGTCAAAAACAGAAAATGATAAATAGCTGCCGAGATCAAAAGTTGTGGAGAGACATGATCACCTACGCCAGCAGGCCCGGTACTTGATGATGATGATGATCCATGTAATTCGCAACATTTAATCTGTCATATTAACATTGAACACCTATATTTGTTTATACAGAAATACAATTTCATAATTTCTGTGAGTAAAAGTGAAAGTCATTTCTTTTACGGCTTTAATTTTGTAAAATTTGAATTTGGAGACGATCTATGTTTTTTGTGCTCATAGCAGCAGTGACCATGTCAGATGTGATTTGATATTTTATGATCAGTTAATTCACAACATTTAATTCCTCATATTAACATTGAACAGCTATATTTGTTTATACAGAAATACAATATATATATATATATATATATATCTATCTATCTATCTATTGACCTTTCGAGCCGTAACCGGCCCATAGGGCGTAGACCAAGATACACCTTCTCCTATATGAATTTTTGTTCTAGCAGTTTTCTTTTAAAGATATTTTATCAAATCTCGCCATCTGTCTCTGTTCTGTGCAAGCAGTTCTATCTCATTGAGGGAGCCGATTCCTGCTGCTCTTGCCTCTCTCATCAATGTTCTTCTCAGTGTCTCCCTGGGTCTTCCTCTTTTTCTTTTACCTGTTGTTTCCATATGAGGGCTTGCTTTGCTATTCGTTATTATCTCTTCTCATCACATGTCCATCGTATGACCATCGTCTTTTCTTTATTACTGAAGATATTAGTGGTTGATTGGAGATTTCTCTAATTTCCTCGTTTGTTTTGAATTCGTTCCATTCTATACCAAGTATTTTCCTTAGACATTTATTTTCGAATGCGTTCAACTTTGTTTCTATATCTCTTGTTGTTTTCCAGCTTTCACACGCATAAGTAAGGGTTGATAGTACATTTGATTTGAATAGCCTAAGTTTTGTGTTTGTGCTAATGAGTTTTGATTTCCACAACTTTTCAAGGCTTCTGAAAGACATTGCTGCTTTAGCCAGTCTGATTCTAATTTCTTTGCTCGTATCATATATATATATATATATATATATATATATATATATATATATATATATATATATATATATATATATATATGTATATATCTATTAAAGCAGCAATGTCTTTCAGAAGCCTTGAAAAGTTGTGGAAATCAAAACTCATCAGCACAAACACAAAACTTAGGCTATTCAAATCAAATGTACTATCAACCCTTACGTATGCGTGTGAAAGCTGGAAAACAACAAGAGATATAGAAACAAAGTTGAACGCATTCGAAAATAAATGTCTAAGGAAAATACTTGGTATAGCATGGAACGAATTCAAAACAAACGAGGAAATTAGAGAAATCGCCAATCAACACTAATATCTTCAGTAATAAAGAAAAGACGATGGTCATACGATGGACATGTGATGAGAAGAGATAATAACCGAATAGCAAAGCAAGCCCTCATATGGGAAACAACAGGTAAAAGAAAAAGATGAAGACCCAGGGAGACACTGAGAAGAACATTGATGAGAGAGGCAAGAGCAGCAGGAATCGGCTCCCTCAATGAGATAGAACTGCTTGCACAGAACATAGACAGATGGCGAGATTGATAAAATATCTTTAAAAGAAAACTGCTAGAACAAAAAAAAAACAAAAACAAAAAAAAATTCATATAGGAGAAGGTGTAAATTGGTCTACGCCCTATGGGCCGGTTACAGCTCAAAAGGTCAATAGATAGATAGATATATCTAGAACCATCTAGATTGTGTGAACAGCTTGTGTAGAATAGTTATGGTTAGTCGAAGGCCAAACGAATGACTGCAAATATCACTGCAAGCGAATTAAAATCCATAATTGCTCAACCACGCATGTCAGTGGAGTCATCCAAATTAAAACTCATCTCATTGAAGGATCCAAACAAAGAAAGGCAGCTGCAGTCCCCATCATAGCAGCTACAGCACACGCCAAAAACCATGCGGCACAGTGGCACCGAAAGTGAACGCAGCTGAACTGTCCTTCGTCATACGATATCATCATTCATCATAAGCAATCGGAATATCAAAACACAATCCAGATGAAAAACCACAGCTCATGATTTAGTGCATAGGGCACTAAACTCAGTAGCTGGGACAGCAAGCTGGAAGATGACCATTGTCTATATGCACAAGAAGGCCATTGTCTAAAAAAAAAAAAACACCAATACCTGTGCAAGAACTAACAAAATGATTTACTGTCAATTTGTGAAATAAACATTACAAGTGACATCAAAGGAACACATTCATCAACAATTTGTGAAATAAACATTACAAGTGACATAAAAGGAGCACATTCATCAACAATTTGTGAAATAAACATTACAAGTGACATAAAAGGAGCACATTCATCAACAATTTGTGAAATAAACATTACAAGTGACATAAAAGGAGCACATTCATCAACAATTTGTGAAATAAACATTACAAGTGATATCAAAGGAGCACATTCATCAACAATTTGTGAAATAAACATTACAAGTGACATCAAAGGAGCACATTCATCAACAATTTGTGAAATAAACATTACAAGTGACATAAAAGGAGCACATTCACCAACAATTTGTGAAATAAACATTACAAGTGATATCAAAGGAGCACATTCATCAACAATTTGTGAAATAAACATTACAAGTGACATCAAAGGAGCACATTCATCAACAATTTGTGAAATAAACATTACAAGTGACATAAAAGGAGCACATTCACCAACAATTTGTGAAATAAACATTACAAGTGATATCAAAGGAGCACATTCATCAACAATTTGTGAAATAAACATTACAAGTGACATAAAAGGAGCACATTCACCAACAATTTGTGAAATAAACATTACAAGTGACATAAAAGGAGCACATTCATCAACAATTTGTGAAATAAACATTACAAGTGACATAAAAGGAGCACATTCATCAACAATTTGTGAAATAAACATTACAAGTGACATAAAAGGAGCACATTTATCAACAATTTGTGAAATAAACATTACAAGTGACATCAAAGGAGCACATTCACCAACAATTTGTGAAATAAACATTACAAGTGACATAAAAGGAGCACATTCACCAACAATTTGTGAAATAAACATTACAAGTGATATCAAAGGAGCACATTCATAAACAATTTGTGAAATAAACATTACAAGTGACATCAAAGGAGCACATTCACCAACAATTTGTGAAATAAACATTACAAGTGATATCAAAGGAGCACATTCATCAACAATTTGTGAAATAAACATTACAAGTGACATCAAAGGAGCTCATTCATCAACAATTTGTGAAATAAACATTACAAGTGACATCAAAGGAGCACATTCATCAACAATTTGTGGAAAAATGCAGTAGGAAGATTTATATTTCTATAAGTAATAGTATACCCAACACATTATTATGTAAGTGAGTGTAAGCTGCTGGTCGCCAAAGACAGAACCATTTGGACTCATTTCAATCCAGACCTTCGGAGGCGAACGCGCGCCTCCCAGCACCAGAGCTGGAAGTTGTCAGCGACCCACAGCTGATGGCTTGCGCCAGGATCGGTGAACCAGAACCATCCAGACCCTGCTCCACCTCTCCGTGGTGCCTCCAGTAACAGAATAACTTGTCTAGTCTGGCCAAGCGAGCAGGGATCAAAAAGGGAAGACAACCCGGTACTCAAAAGTGTCGTGCTGAAGTTGGATGTGTTGGGCCGAAAGGCGCAAATATAACAGTTATACTACAAACCACAAAACAACGCAGACACGCCCACTTAACGCCCTTTTAAGGACGGATGACGAAGAGGAATTCTACAGTCTACAAATACTCTAGAATACTTTAGTCATCGGGCGAACGCAAGCAAGCAATCTAGACCTTTCTGTGAGAGAATGGTTCCATCTATGTGTATGTCAGTGAAAATATAAATACATCAGTCATGTGCTGAGAATGAATGAAGAAAGACTACCCTGTCAGGCATTCATGTGGAAACCATCTGGTAAAAGAAAACACAGAAGAACAAGAGAATTGCTATGCAGAACAATTACTAGGAAAAGCTCAACCCCATATGGGACCAAGAAACAACCAAGAACTACAAGAACTAGCAGCGGATCGTAAATCATGGAGAACTATGACTTCTGCCTTATGTGCCATCTCTGGCCTGAGAGCAAAATGAATGAATGAAGTGAAAATGTGTGTCACATGCAAAGTAGAGTATAAGACACATTCTCTGAACTTTGTTTTAATATTCAAGAACATTATGAATATATGCATCAAGAATTGATTGTGCGGCTTCAAAGAGATTTATTTACAAGTAGCTTGCACAATTTTTGTAACATCACACAGTTCCTTACAGCAATAAAATTGTTCAGAAAAAATCGGTGAGTTATTTGTGTTATATATGTGTCTGGTGTCGATCAACACATTGCTGTTCTTGAAATTAATGTTTTATTGGAGTGGTTCAACTTTGTGACTCTACAAAAATATGAATATTCTTCATCTTCTTAATCCTTTGAATTTTTGTCGAATCATAGGGCACTCACAAGAGATCTCCACCCAATTTGGTCTAAAGCAAGCATGGACAACTCTCACTAAGACCTGCCAGCCTCATACTTTTCATAATGTATGGTTCATCGCCATGTCCCCAATGGTCTGCCTCTTCGTTTACCAGGTGGTGTCCATGTTAAAGCTATGTGCTAATGCCTGGTTCATTCAGTTCATAGAGCATGGCCTAGCCATTTCCAGTGTCTTCTTTTCTCTTCTTGATCGATGTTGTTAATGCCTGATCTTCTGGTGACTTCTTTGTTTGTGATGTTTTGATCCTAACGGATAATTACAATTTTTTTAAGACAGCACCCTTCAGATTCTCTTAGTCGACTTTCTATTTTATGAGTCATTCTCCATGTTTCTACTGCATATAAGAGTATGGATTGCACATTTGACTTGTAAATTCTTGGTGCTGAGATGGAGACTAGTTGAACACCAAATGTTTCTAAGTCTATTGAATGTCTGGGCTGACATGGAGACTAGTTGAACACCAAATGTTTCTAAATTGAATGTCTGGGCTGACATGGAGACTAGTTGAACACCAAATGTTTCTAAGTCTATTGAATGCCTGGGCTGACATGGAGACTAGTAGAACGCCAAATGTTTCTAAGTCTATTGAATGTCTAGGCTGACATAGAGACTAGTTGAACACCAAATGTTTCTAAGTCTATTGAATGTCTAGGCTGACATGGAGACTAGTTGAACACCAAATGTTTCTAAATTGAATGTCTGGGCTGACATGGAGACTAGTTGAACACCAAATGTTTCTAAGTCTATTGAATGCCTGGGCTGAAATGGAGACTAGTAGAACGCCAAATGTTTCTAAGTCTATTGAATGTCTAGGCTGACATGGAGACTAGTAGAACGCCAAATGTTTCTAAGTCTATTGAATGTCTAGGCTGACATGGAGACTGGTAGAACGCCAAATGTTTCTAAGTCTATTGAATGTCTAGGCTGACATAGAGACTAGTTGAACACCAAATGTTTCTAAGTCTATTGAATGTCTAGGCTGACATGGAGACTAGTTGAACACCAAATGTTTCTAAATTGAATGTCTGGGCTGACATGGAGACTAGTTGAACACCAAATGTTTCTAAGTCTATTTATTGAATGTCTGGGCTGACATGGAGACTAGTTGAACACCAATGTTTCTAAGTCTATTTATTGAATGTCTGGGCTGACATGGAGACTAGTTGAACACCAAATGTTTCTAAGTCTATTGAATGTCTGGGCTGACATGGAGACTAGTAGAACACCAAATGTTTCTAAGTCTATTGAATGCCTGGGCTGACATGGAGACTAGTTGAACGCCAAATGTTTCTAAGTCTATTGAATGTCTGGGCTGACATGGAGACTAGTTGAACGCCAAATGTTTCTAAGTCTATTTATTGAATGTCTGGGCTGACATGGAGACTAGTTGAACGCCAAATGTTTCTAAGTCTATTGAATGTCTGGGCTGACATGGAGACTAGTTGAACACCAAATGTTTCTAAATCTATTGAATGTCTGGACTGACATGGAGACTAGTAGAACACCAAATGTTTCTAAGTCTATTGAATACCTGGACTGACATGGAGACTAGTAGAACGCCAAATGTTTCTAAGTCTATTGAATGTCTGGGCTGACATGGAGACTAGTAGAACACCAAATGTTTCTAAGTCTATGAATGCCTGGACTGACATGGAGACTAGTTGAACACCAAATGTTTCTAAGTCTATTTATTGAATGTCTGGGCTGACATGGAGACTAGTTGAACACCAAATGTTTCTAAGTCTATTGAATGTCTGGGCTGACATGGAGATTAGTTGAACACCAAATGTTTCAAAGTCTATTTATTGAATGTCTGGGCTGACATGGAGACTAGTTGAACACCAAATGTTTCTAAGTCTATTTATTGAATGTCTGGGCTGACATGGAGACTAGTTGAACGCCAAATGTTTCTAAGTCTATTGAATGTCTGGGCTGACATGGAGACTAGTAGAACACCAAATGTTTCTAAGTCTATTGAATGCCTGGGCTGACATGGAGACTAGTTGAACGCCAAATGTTTCTAAGTCTATTGAATGTCTGGGCTGACATGGAGACTAGTAGAACGCCAATGTTTCTAAGTCTATTTATTGAATGTCTGGGCTGACATGGAGACTAGTTGAACGCCAAATGTTTAAAAGTCTATTTATTGAATGTCTAGGCTGACATGGAGACTAGTTGAACACCAAATGTTTCTAAATCTATTGAATGTCTGGACTGACATGGAGACTAGTAGAACACCAAATGTTTCTAAGTCTATTGAATACCTGGACTGACATGGAGACTAGTAGAACGCCAAATGTTTCTAAGTCTATTGAATGTCTGGGCTGACATGGAGACTAGTAGAACACCAAATGTTTCTAAGTCTATTGAATGCCTGGACTGACATGGAGACTAGTTGAACACCAAATGTTTCTAAGTCTATTTATTGAATGTCTGGGCTGACATGGAGACTAGTTGAACACCAAATGTTTCTAAGTCTATTGAATGTCTGGGCTGACATGGAGATTAGTTGAACACCAAATGTTTCAAAGTCTATTTATTGAATGTCTGGGCTGACATGGAGACTAGTTGAACACCAAATGTTTCTAAGTCTATTTATTGAATGTCTGGGCTGACATGGAGACTAGTTGAACGCCAATGTTTCTAAGTCTATTGAATGTCTGGGCTGACATGGAGACTAGTAGAACACCAAATGTTTCTAAGTCTATTGAATGCCTGGGCTGACATGGAGACTAGTTGAACGCCAAATGTTTCTAAGTCTATTGAATGTCTGGGCTGACATGGAGACTAGTAGAACACCAAATGTTTCTAAGTCTATTGAATGCCTGGACTGACATGGAGACTAGTTGAACACCAAATGTTTCTAAGTCTATTTATTGAATGTCTGGGCTGACATGGAGACTAGTTGAACACCAAATGTTTCTAAGTCTATTGAATGTCTGGGCTGACATGGAGATTAGTTGAACACCAAATGTTTCAAAGTCTATTTATTGAATGTCTGGGCTGACATGGAGACTAGTTGAACACCAAATGTTTCTAAGTCTATTTATTGAATGTCTGGCTGACATGGAGACTAGTTGAACGCCAAATGTTTCTAAGTCTATTGAATGTCTGGGCTGACATGGAGACTAGTAGAACACCAAATGTTTCTAAGTCTATTGAATGCCTGGGCTGACATGGAGACTAGTTGAACGCCAAATGTTTCTAAGTCTATTGAATGTCTGGGCTGACATGGAGACTAGTTGAACGCCAAATGTTTCTAAGTCTATTTATTGAATGTCTGGGCTGACATGGAGACTAGTTGAACGCCAAATGTTTCTAAGTCTATTGAATGTCTGGGCTGACATGGAGACTAGTAGAACGCCAAATGTTTCTAAGTCTATTTATTGAATGCCTGGGCTGACATGGAGACTAGTTGAACGCCAAATGTTTCTAAGTCTATTTATTGAATGTCTGGGCTGACATGGAGACTAGTTGAACGCCAAATGTTTCTAAGTCTATTGAATGTCTGGGCTGACATGGAGACTAGTTGAACGCCAAATGTTTCTAAGTCTATTTATTGAATGTCTACTGACATGGAGACTAGTTGAACACCAAATGTTTCTAAATCTATTGAATGTCTGGACTGACATGGAGACTAGTAGAACACCAAATGTTTCTAAGTCTATTGAATACCTGGACTGACATGGAGACTAGTAGAACGCCAAATGTTTCTAAGTCTATTGAATGTCTGGGCTGACATGGAGACTAGTAGAACACCAAATGTTTCTAAGTCTATGAATGCCTGGACTGACATGGAGACTAGTTGAACACCAAATGTTTCTAAGTCTATTGAATGCCTGGACTGACATGGAGACTAGTAGAACGCCAAATGTTTCTAAGTCTATTGAATGTCTGGGCTGACATGGAGACTAGTAGAACGCCAAATGTTTCTAAGTCTATTGAATGTCTGGGCTGACATGGAGACTAGTAGAACACCAAATGTTTCTAAGTCTATTGAATGTCTGGCTGACATGGAGACTAGTAGAACGCCAAATGTTTCTAAGTCTATGAATGTCTGGGCTGACATGCCTATTCTTCTAGATATTTCTTTCTCATTTTTTTTTTTGATGAAATATAGCTTCCCAGGTATTGAGAGTGATCCACTTTTAGTCCCATTCCTCTGAATGTAACTTTCTTTGTACTTTTGGCATTTATCCTCATAATTTTAGGTTTGCTGCACATTTATTTTTGTCCTACAGTGTTAGGAAACTGATCTACTCTATCTGTTGTATCTTGTATGTCTTGGTGACAGTGGGCAAGCAGTCCAACATCATCTACAAAGTCAGAATCTTCAAGACGTCTAGTGAGACTCCATGTAATTCCTCTTGGTCTGTCACCAACAACCATTCAAATATCCAGTCCTTAACCACAAGGAAAAAGGAGTGGTGACAAAATACATTCTTGTCTACCTCCCGTTGTGACTCTAAACCAAGCTGTCGTACTTCATGTCTTACACAACACTGATTGTCGTTGTACATCTCCTTTAGAATATTGACGATGTTATCTGGGAAGCCATATGCAGATAGGATTTTCCAAAGTGATAGATGATGGATGCTAACAAATGATTAATCTCCCTAGCTGTTCTGCTTGTTTCATACATTGTTCTCACATTTCATGTTGTAGTTCTCTTTAGTTGCTTGGGGTGATCAAGGACTTCCATTTGGATTAATATTCCATCTAGAATAGTTTATTTTTATGCTGTTGGTATTTTAGTCCAATATCATTTATGAAAATAATTAAATCCACACCTTTGGAGACTCTAAAACAGTAACAGGCCTACAAGCTTTGGAAGAAAGAAGGAAAACTCAAGTAATACAACAAATGGAGAAATGCAAAAGGCTCCCTAACCATTCCATGCACCAAAGAATAACCGGCTTCAGAAAAGAAAGACTAAAGAGGAGTAACTTCACTGCAATCTTCAAAGAGTTGACAATCCAGTACTGTCCCAAACAATGCTGAAACCCATTGCCCATCCAGCATGACTCCCCATGGGAAATAAATACCAGAACTTAAGAAAGACATAATAGGAATCATGAAAAGGCACCCAAAGAGATTACCAGATCAATAGCTACTGGGAAATTCTCAAACAATTATAAAGCAGAAACTAAAACCTTAGAATATGCTGCGAAACTGGGTATTCAACACAAAAATAACGTCCACAAGAAATTGGTAATACTGACCGACACACTGTCGTCGGTTCTAACAGCTCTAAAAAAAATATCAAGGAACAGTGAGCTAGATGACTTTAGAACAGCCCTAGATGAACTGTGCAATAATTTCCAGAGAGTGGTCATCCAGTGGATACCATCACACTGTAATATACAAGAAAACTAATGTGCAGACAAACTAGCTAAGGAGGGAGGGAGATTACCACAAGAGAACCTTTTGTCAGTTACGATGAAGCCAAATCCATAACCAAAACATAATGAGAGGGATGGATACCTCCAACTATCAAGAAGGGATCAGTTCATCATACTTCGCCTACGCATGGGTCATAACAGAATGAGAAATCACATGCTCACCAATATTTTATGTAATCTTTTTTATGGTACTGTTGCTGTGTGATATGCGACAAATGTCACCTATTTTTATTGTATTCTTTAATAGCTGTGTGATATGCGACAAATGTCACCTATTTTTATTGTATTTCTTTAATAGCTGTGCGATATGCGACAAATGTCACCTATTTTTATGGTATTACTAGCTGTTATAAATATAATGCTATTGTAAGGATTCGCATAAATCATGTGTGATAATTTCTGCTGGAAACTAAAAGTATCAGCTGCAGTGCAGATTTATTGGAAAAATCAGGACACTGATACACATACAAATACTGACCTTGCGACCCGCTGATCTTATTTTGTGATATTGTTCCTATCCCTCAATCATGAAACACGACAAACAGTCAAGTTCACAAGATTAAGAGTCAAGTTCACAAGATTAAGAGTCAAGTTCACAAGATTAAGAGTCAAATTCACAAGATTAAAAGACTTGAATTCTGAAGAAGACGAAGAAGAATGTGTGATAATTGCAGACGTAATCCTGTTGTGGTATAGAAGAAATCCATTTGTCTATGGTATGGAAAACTTAAACATGGGATGGGGTTTTTTATTTTAGGTGTTTCAGAGAAGGTGTTGAGCGTTATTCATGTGTGTGTGTGTTTTTTTTTTTTTTTGGGGGGGGGGGGGGGGGCCTCCTCTGGTTGGAAAAACCACCCAACTGGGCTACCAATGTTCAGACAACCTGTGTTCGATTCCTACTGGAAGCAGTGTGAGTTGTACTTGTGGTTGGAAAAATAATACCCCCGCGGCAGAAATGGGTACCAGGGTATAGTACTTTGTGCAGGTTAGGAATGCCGCCTCGCATCGTGAGTTTTGATGCTTTCGAATTTGAGTTTCCGAGCACTTCTGGATAGGCGGCAAAGCACACATGAGTGAAAAACTCGCATGCTAAGACGGCGATTCAAGTCTCAAACTGCATCTTTATCTTTGTTGATTCTTGTCTTGCAGGAAGCTGAAGCGTTTGCCGTCTACAACAAAGCTCTGTCTCATCAACAGAAGGGGAACACTCTTCATGCAGAGAAGCTGTTGAGGAATCTTTTTGAGCACCCACTTCTAAAAGAGGTTGCAATATATGGAGTCCATAATCTTTTAAGATGCTGTTATTTTGTAATTAGTTTGACAGTATTATGATAATGTAATCAGTTTGACAGTATTATGATAATGTAGTTAGTTTGACAGTATTATGATAATGTAATCAGTTTGACAGTATTATGATAATGTAATCAGTTTGACAGTATTATGATAATGTAGTTAGTTTGACAGTATTATGATAATGTAATCAGTTTGACAGTATTATGATAATGTAGTTAGTTTGACAGTATTATGATAATGTAATCAGTTTGACAGTATTATGATAATGTAATCAGTTTGACAGTATTATGATAATGTAGTTAGTTTGACAGTATTATGATAATGTAATCAGTTTGACAGTATTATGATAATGTAATCAGTTTGACAGTATTATGATAATGTAGTTAGTTTGACAGTATTATGATAATGTAATCAGTTTGACAGTATTATGATAATGTAGTTAGTTTGACAGTATTATGATAATGTAATCAGTTTGACAGTATTATGATAATGTAGTTAGTTTGACAGTATTATGATAATGTAATCAGTTTGACAGTATTATGATAATGTAGTTAGTTTGACAGTATTATGATAATGTAATCAGTTTGACAGTATTATGATAATGTAGTTAGTTTGACAGTATTATGATAATGTAATCAGTTTGACAGTATTATGATAGTGTAGTTAGTTTCATTGCAGTTGAGGCACCTCAATATCCGTTCCACCACCCGTCCCAGCATTTTCAAAGCATTTACAGACCGACTGGTCCTGTAAGTTGTTGGTTGTAGATACATCTGCCTTTCTTAGTGGGAAACAGCACCTAAAGGAACAATCAGTCTGTATACGCTTTGAGAAATGTTGGGAAGGGTGGTGGAGCAGATATGGGGGATGTCCTGACATTTACAGACCGACTAGTCCTGTAAGTTGCTGGTTGTAGATACATCTACCTTTCTTAGTGGGAAACAGCACCTAAGGAACAATCAGTCTGTATACACTTTGAGAAATGTTGGAAGGGTGGTGGAGCAGATATGGGGATGTCCTGGCTGCAATGAAACTGATTCCATGAATAGAGTAGAATAATGTTGACCTATATTGTAACAACTGGGAAAATTTAGGGACGAACAGATAGAGGAGAGGAGAGGAAAGAAAAAATGCCAGACAGCCTAAGAGAATGGCTTGTCAGAAAGTCAAATTAGAAATGATAAATAACTGTCAAGATTGAAAGTTGTGGAGAGACATTATCACCTATGCCAGCAGGCTTGGTACTTGATGATGATTGTTGACCTGAATGTGTAGCTCAATTTCTTCATGTTCCAAGACTTCTTGATTTATGTTGCTTCAAACGCCAGGCAAATGAGATGAAGCTCTTATGCTATGTTACAATTCCCCACTCCTGCATTTAAGGATTACTGATCACAGTAGCTGCACAGTTATTTACCATTAATACTTTAGTTGATTTGATATTTGTGTCTTTCCATGGAGATTTTAAAAAATACACACACCTTCTATTATCAACATCATCAAGTACCAAGCCTGCTGGCGTAGGTGATCATGTCTCTCCACAAATCTCGATCTCGACAGTTATTTATAATTTCTGTTGTTGACCTTCTGCCACGACATTTCTTAAGCTGTCTGGTATCTTTTCTCTTTGTTTCCCTCTATCTCTTCATCCCTCAATTTTTCCAGTTTTCACAATATTTTCCAGCTGCTCCCTTCTCAGTGCATGGCCAAAAAGTGATGATTGTTTCTTCCTAATATTGAAATTGGCTCGTTCTTTGCTTTGGCCTCTTTCAGAACGTTTTCATTACTGTTCTTAGCTCTCCATTGTATTCTTCTTAACATTCTTCTGTAAAACCACATTTCTACAGCCTCCAGTGATTTTCTTGTCTTCTGTCCTATTGTCCATGATTCACATCCATATGTTAAGACTGGCTACATAACATTTAAGAACTCTTTTTCTTGTTTCTATTGTCAAAAATGGATTGCACAGTGTCTTTCTCATTTTTTGGAACGCTGCTTTTGCCCTGGGCCATTCTGCCATCTGAGGTTAACAATGTTCCCAAATATTTAAATTCATTTACCTGTTTTAATCTTGTTCCACTTGTCTTTATTTTGCATTGAAGT